>CM063100.1:65363411-65408411 GCA_031876335.1 Hipposideros larvatus
GTCCCTAAACCTAAACTTAAGCATCAGACAAAACCTAAGCTTAATATAACCCAAACAGTAAACCTAACCATGTCCCAAACCCTAATCCTGCCCCTAACCCTAACCCTAAACCTAACCATAACCCTAACCCTAAATCCTAAACCCTAAGCCTAACCCTAACCCTAAACCCTAACTCTAACCCTAACCCTAACCTAACCGTAACCCTAACCCTAACACTGTCGCTAAACCTAACTCTGACCCTTACCGTCTCTCTATCTTTAACTCTAACCCTCACCCTGTAACTAACCCTGTCCCTAAACCTAACCTTAACCATCAGCCAAAACCTAAACTTAACTATAACCCTAACACTAAACCTAACCATGTCTCAAACCCGAAACGTGTACCTAACCCTAACCCTAACCGTAACCCTAACACTAAACACGAAACCCTAACACTAACCCTAACCCTAAACCTAAACCCTAAACCCAAACCCTAACACTAACGCTAACCCTAACCATAAACACTAAACCCTAACCCTAACCCTAACCCTAACCCTAAACCTAAACCCTAAACCCTAACACTAACCCTAACCATAAAGCCTAAACCCTAACTATAACCCTAACCTTAACCCTAAACCCTATACCCTAACCTTAACCCTAACCCTAAACCTAAATCGTAACCCTAACCCTAACCCTATCCCTAAAACCTAACCCTAACCCTAACCCAAACCCTAACTCTAACCCTAACCCTAACCCTATCCCTAAACCCTAACCCTAAAATGTAAACACTAACCCTCCCCTATTCCTAACCCTAACCCTAACCCTAACCCTAAACCCTAACCTAACCTGATCCCTAACCCTAACACTGTCGCTAAACCTAACTCTGACCCTTACCGTCTCTCCAACCTTAACTCTAACCCTCACCCTGTCACTAACCCGGTCCCTAAACCTAAACTTAAGCATCAGACAAAACCTAAACTTAATATTACCCTAACAGTAAACCTAACCATGTCCCAAACCCTAATCCTGTCCCTAACCCTAAACCTAATGCTAACCCTAACCCTAACCCTAACCCTAAACCCTAAACCCTAACCTTAACCCTAACCCTAAACCTAAGCCGTAACCCTAAACCTAACCCTATCCCTAAAACCTAACCCTAACCCTAACCCTAACACTGTCGCTAAACCTAACTCTGTACCTTACCGTCTCTCTAACTTAACTCTAACCCTCACCCTGTAACTAACCCTGTCCCTAAACCTAACCTTAACCATCAGCCAAAACCTAAACTTAACCATAACCCTAACACTAAACCTAAACATGTCTCAAACCCGAATCGTGTACCTAACCCTAACCCTGAACTTAACCCTAACACTAAACCCGAAACCCTAAACCTAACCCTAAACCTAACCCTAAACCGTAAGCCCTAACTCTAACCCTAACCCTATCCCTAAAGCCTAAATCCTAACTCTAACCCTAACCCTAACCCTAACACTAACCCTATCCCTAAACCCTAACCCTAAAATGTAAACACTAACGCTCCCCTATTCCTAACCTTAACCCTCACCCTAACCCTAAACCCTAACCTAACCTGATCCCTAACCCTAACACTGTCGCTAAACCTAACTCTAACCCTTACCGTCTCTCCAACCTTAACTCTAACCCTCACCCTGTCACTAACCCTGTCCCTAAACCTAAACTTAAGCATCAGACAAAACGTAAACTTAATATAACCCTAACAGTAAACCTAACCATGTCCCAAACCCTAATCCTGTCCCTAACCCTAAACCTAATGCTAACCCTAACCCTAACCCTAACCCTAAACCCTAAACCCTAACCTTAACCCTAACCCTAAACCTAAACCATAACCCTAACCCTAACCCTATCCCTAAAACCTAACCCTAACTCTAACCCTAACCCTAACCCTAACCTAACCCTAACCCTAACCCTAACACTGTCGCTAAACCTAACTCTGACCCTTACCGTCTCTCTGTCTTTAACTCTAACCCTCACCCTGTAACTAACCCTGTCCCTAAACCTAACCTTAACCATTAGCCAAAACCTAAACTTAACTATAACCCTAACACTAAACCTAACCATGTCTCAAACCCAAAACGTGTACCTAACCCTAACCCTAACCTTAACCCTAACACTAAACCCGAAACCCTAACAATAACCCTAACCCTAAACCTAAACCCTAAACCCAAACCCTAACCCTAACGCTAACCCTAACCATAAACACTAAACCCTAACCCTAACCCTAAACCCTAAACCCTACCACTAACCCTAACCCTAAAGCCTAAACCCTAACTCTAACCCTAACCCTAACCCTAAACCCTAATCCCTAACCTTAACCCTAACCCTAAACCTAAACCGTAACCCTAACCCTAACCCTATCCCTAAAACCTAACCCTAACCCTAACCCTAACCCTAATCCTAACCCGAAACCCTAAACCCTAACACTAACCCTAACCCTAAAGCCTAAACCCTAACTCTAACCCTAACCCTAACCCTAAACCCTAAACCCTAACCTTAACCCTAACTCTAAACCTAAACCGTAACCCTAACCCTAACCCTATCCCTAAAACCTAACCCTAACCCTAACCCAAACCCTAACCCTAACCTAACACTAACCCTAACCCTAACACTGTCGCTAAACCTAACTCTGTACCTTACCGTCTCTCTAACTTTAACTCTAACCCTCACCCTGTAACTAACCCTGTCCCTAAACCTAACCTTAACCATCAGCCAAAACCTTAACTTAACCATAACCCTAACACTAAACCTAAACATGTCTCAAACCCGAATCGTGTACCTAACCCTAACCCTAAACTTAACCCTAACCCGAAACCCGAAACCCTAACCCTAACCCTAACCCTAACCCTAAACCGTAAGCCCTAACTCTAACCCTAAACCTAACTCTAAAGCCTAAATCCTAACTCTAACCCTAACCCTAACCCTCACCCTAATCCTATCCCTAAACCCTAACCCTAAAATGTAAACATTAACCCTCCCCTATTCCTAACCGTAACCCTAACCCTAACCCTAAACCCTAACCTAACCTGATCCCTAACCCTAACACTGTCGCTAAACCTAACTCTGACCCTTACCGTCTCTCCAACCTTAACTCTAACCCTTACCCTGTCACTAACCCTGTCCCTAAACCTAAACTTAAGCATCAGACAAAACCTAAACTTAATATAACCCTAACAGTAAACCTAACCATATCCCAAACCCTAATCCTGTCCCTAACCCTAAACCTAATGCTAACCCTAACCCTAACCCTAACCATAAACCCTAAACCCTAACCTTAACCCTAACCCTAAACCTAAACCGTAACCCTAACCCTAACCCTATCCCTAAAACCTAACCCTAACCCTAACCCTAACCCTAACCCTAACCTAACCCTAACCCTAACCCTAACACTGTCGCTAAACCTAACTCTGACCTTTACCGTCTCTCTATCTTTAATTCTAACCCTCACCCTGTAACTAACCCTGTCCCTAAACCTAACCTTAACCATCAGCCAAAACCTAAACTTAACTATAACCCTAACACTAAACCTAACCATGTCTCAAACCCGAAACGTGTACCTAACCCTAACCTTAACCCTAACACTAAACCCGAAACCCTAACACTAACCCTAACCCTAAACCTAAACCCTAAACCCAAACCCTAACCCTAACGCTAACCCTAACCATAAACACTAAACCCTAACCCTAACCCTAACCCTAACCCTAACCCTAAACCCTAAACCCTAACACTAACCCTAACCCTAAAGCCTAAACCCTAACTCTAACCCTTACCCTAACACTAACCCTAACCCTATCCCTAAACCCTAACCCTAAAATCTAAACACTAACCCTCACCTATTCCTAACCCTAACCCTAAACCCTAACCTAACCCGATCCCTTACACTAACACTGTCGCTAAACCTAATTCTGAACCTTACCGACTGTCTAACCTTAACTCTAACCCTCACCCTGTCACTCAACCTGTCCCTAAAACTAAACTTAACCATCAGCCAAAACCAAAACTTAACTATAACCCTAACACTAAACTTAACCATGTACCAAACCCTAATCGTGCCCCTAACTGTAACCCTAACCCTAACCCTAACCCTAACCCTAACGCTACCCCTAACCCTAAACCGTAAACTCTAACCCTAACCCTAACCCTAACCCTATCCCTAAAACCTAACCCTAACCCAAACCGTAGCCCTAACCCTAACCCTCATCCTAACTCTAACAGTCACTGTGTCGCTACGCAATCCCTGCCCCTGTAGCTAAACCTTTTCCTACCCCAAAACCTAAACCTAAACGTATCCCTAGCGCTAACTCTAAATGGAGCCCTGACACTCTTCCCAACTCTGTCCCTAACCCTAATCCTAACACGAACCCTAACCCTAATGCTAACCCTAACCCTAACCCTAACCCTAAACCCTAACATAACCCGATCCCTAACCCTAACACTGTCGCTAATCCTAACTCTGAACCTTACCGACTCTCTAACCTTAACTCTAACACTCACCCTGTCACTCAACCTGTCCCTAAAACTAAACTTAACCATCAGCCAAAACCAAAACTTAACTATAACCCTAACATTAAACCTAACCATGTCCAAAACCCTAATCGTGCCCCTAACCCTAACCCTAACCCTAACACTAACCCTAACCCTAACGCTACCCCTAACCCTAAACCATAAACTCTAACCCTAACCCTAACCCTATCCCTAAACCCTAACCCTAACCCAAACCCTAGCCCTAACCCTAACCCTATTCCTAACTCTAACACTCACTGTGTCCCTACGCAATCCCTGCCCCTGTAGCTAAACCTTTCCCTACCCCAAAACCTAAACCTAAACGTATCCCTAGCCCTAACTCTAATTGGAGCCCTAACACTCTTCCCAACTCTGTCCCTAACCCTAATCCTAACACGAACCCTAACCCTAATGCTAACCCAAACCCTAACTCTGTCCTTCAACACTAAACCTAAAACTAACCCTAATTCTAACCGTGTCTCTAAACCTAATCCTAGTTCTAATCCTGTCCCTTACCTTAAAGCAAACTCTGTCGGTAACCCTAACCCTACCCCTAACTTCATCCTGTTTATAAACCTAAACCTAATGTCACCTTGGAGCTTCCGATTCGAATGCTCCTGTGCACTGAGCCTTTCACGTCATAAGGAAATGTCTCGGAATGCTAAGACCCGAGGGATTGATCGCAGTAAAATTTCCTTATCCGGTGGTCTCGGAATGCTGAGTCCATCCGGGGGATCATGCGTACATGTGAAAGCAAAACTTGTGTTTGATCACAATGAGTTTTGGCGAAGCAGCTGCCAGACAAATAGAATCAACCCCCTGTGTATAGATATTCAAATTGACTTCTTGGTGGCAGTTGTAAAGAAAAGCTATGCGCCCACAGTATTAAGGCTTGGGACTCAGAGATGAGAACACTGGCCCACAGAAACACTATTTTTGGCTCTGGTGTTTCTTAACTCTTCGCCATGTAACTGAAGTTCCCCAGTCGATGTCACGTCAGGCATGATACCCTAACACTAACATTAAACGTGTCCTCCATTCTAACCCAACCCTTAACACTAAACGTAACCCTGAAACTGTCCCTTACATGAACCGTAACGTTAGCCATGTTCCTAACTGTAACACTAACTCTGCCCTCAAACCTAGCTATGCCCCTAACCCTAACCCGTACATATCCTAACCTGAACCCAAACCTTACCATAATCCTACAGCAAACCTTGTCCTGCCCTGACTCTGTCCTGAACACTAACCCTGACCTAATCATAACCCTGTCCTTAACCCTAAATGTAACCCTAACTCTGTCCCTAAGCTTAACCCTAAACCTAACACTAACTATGTTCGTAACCCGAACTCTGTCCCGAACCCTAAAACAAACGCTAAACCAAACCCTAACCCTAAAAAGTATTCCTAACCCTAACACTACCCTTAACTCTGTTTTGAACCCTAATTTAAATATAACCGTGCCTCTCATCCTAACCGTAAGTCTAACCTTGTTTCTAACCCTACCCCTAGACCTATCCCTAACCTTAATGTTAACCTTAACTTGAGCGCTGACCCTAACTTTAACCCTAAACCTAACACTGTCCATAAACCTAACCCTAATTTTGTCCCTAACCATAACTGTAACCCTAAACTTAAACTTAACACTAACCCTGACAGTGTCCCTAACCTTAATCTTGTCTCTAACCCTAATCCTGTCCTTAACCTTAACCTTGTCTCTAACTCTAAGACCAACCCTATGTCAAATGAAAACCCCAATTGTATTCCTCACCCTCATGCGAACCCTAAGCCATCCGTGTGCCTACCATGCATACGGTTCTTAATCCAAACCCTGTTATCGTAACCCTTTTCCTACCGAAATCTGAAAATAACCCTTTTTCTAAACTTCACACAAACTCCAAAACTAACCTTCTCCCTAAACTTAACCCTGTAGCTAACCCTAACCCTAACCCTAACAACTTCACTAACCCTAACCCTGTTTTTACACTTACTCATAACCAATTTTGTAACTCTAACCCGAAACCTGTCTCTACCCCTAACACTAATCCTACCCTAACCTGTCCCTAACACTGAATCTCAGCCAAACCCATACGCTAAACCAAACCGTGTCTTTATCACTACCCCTAAACCTTACACTAAGCTTAACTGTGTCCCTAATTTTAACGGAAACCCTAATCCTAACCAGAACACTAGCCTGTCTTTAACCATAACCCTAAATGTAAATCGAACTGTAAACCTAACCTTAGCCCTGACCCTAACACTAACACTAACCATTAACCTGTCCCTAAACTTAACGCTAAGAGTAACCTTAAATCTAACCATGTCGGTAAAGCTAAGCGTATCTCTAACCGTGACCCTAATTGTGTCATAAACCCTAACCCTAATCCAATCCATAAGCCTGTTCCTACTCTTAAACCTAACTCTGTACCTATCCCTAATTTAACCCTAACACTGACCCTGTTCCTGTCCCTAACGTTAACCCTAAACCTATTCTTAATCCTTAACGTTCCCCTAACTCTAAATCTAACCCTAACTCTAATCCTACTTCAGACCTAACCCTGACACTAACATACACCTCAAACCTAGCCCTAATCTTGTTCCTAACCCTAAACCTAACTGTAACCTGTCCCTAATCTTAACCTAAATCTTACCTATACCTTGACCCTAACCCTAACCATACCTGTCTCTAACCCTGACCCTAACCTTAAACCTGTCTCTAATCCCAACCCTAACCATAACCATATCCCTATCCCTGTGCCTGACCCTATCCCTACCCTAATCCGAAGGCCACCCTGACTCTAACACTAACCGTAGCCCTAAACTGAAACCTAACACTAAACTCAACTCCAAACCTAACCCTAACACTGTCTCTACACCTAACCTTAACCCTAACACTAAGCCTGTCACTAATACTAACACTATCACACAACCTAATCTGTTTCTAACCATAACGCTAACCTTAACCCTAACTCTGCTTCTAATATTAACCCTAACCCTAACACTGTCGCTAAACCTAACTCTGAACCTTACTGTCTCTCTAACCTTAACTCTAACCCTCACCCTTTCACTAATCCTGTCCCTAACCCTAACCTTAACCATCAGGCAAAACCTAAACTTAACTATAACCCTAACACTGAATTTAACCATGTCCCAAACCCGAATCGTGTCCCTAACCCTAAACCTAATCCTAACCATAACCCTAACCCTAAATCCTAAACCATAACCCTAACCCTAACCCTACCTTAAACCCTAAACCTAACCCTAAACCTATCCCTAAACCCTAACTTTAACCCTAACCCGAACCCTAAACCCTAATCCTAACGCTATCTCAAAACCCTAACCCTAACCCTAAACCCTAACCCTAAATCTAATCCTAACCTAACCCTAACCCTAAACCTAATACTGTCGCTAAACCTAACTCTGACCCTTACCGTCTCTCTAACTTTAACTCTAACCCTCACCCTGTAACTAACCCTGTCCCTAAACCTAACCTTAACCATCAGCCAAAACCTAAACTTAACTATAACACTAACACTAAACATAACCATGTCTCAAACGGGAATCGTGTACCTAACGCTAACCCTAACCTTGACCCTAACCCTAAACCCGAAACCCTAACCCTAATCCTAACACTAAACCTAAACCCTAAATCAAAACCCTAACCCTAACGCTAACCCTAACCCTAAACACTAAACCCTAACCCAAATCCAACCCTAAACTTAACCCTAAACCCTAAACCTAACCCTAACCCTAGCCCTAAAGCCTAAACCCTAACTCTAACCCTTACCCTAGCCCTATCCCTAACCCTATCCCTAAACCCTAACCCTAAAATCTAAACACTAACCCTCACCTATTCCTAACCCTAACCCTAACCCTAACCCTAAACCCTAACCTAACCCGATCCCTAACCCTAACACTGTCGCTAAACCTAACTATGACCCTTACCGTCTCTCTAACCTTAACTGTAACACTCACCCTGTCACTAAACCTGTCCCTAAAACGAAACTTAACCATCAGCCAAAACCAAAACTTAACTATAACCCTAACACTAAACCTAACCATGTCCCAAACCCTAATCGTGCCCCTAACCCTAACCCTAACCCTAAACCCTAACCCTAACCCTGTCCCTAACCCTAAACCCTAAACCCTAACCCTAACGCTAACCCTAACCCTAAACCCTAACCCCTAAACCCTAACCCTAACCCTAACTCTAAACCTAACCCGAAACCCTAACCCTAACCCAAACCCTAACCTTAACTCTAACCCTAATCCTAACTCTGACACTCACTGTGACCCTACCCTATCCCTGCCCCTGTAGCTAAACTTTTTTCTAACCCAAAACCTAAATCTAAACGTATCCCTACCCCTAACTCTAAATGGAGCCCTAACACTCTTCCCAACTCTGTCCCTAACCCTAATCCTAACACGAACCCTAACCCTAACGCTAACACAAACCCTAACTCTGTCCTTCAACACTAAACGTAAAACTAACCCTAATTCTAACCGTGTCTCTAAACCTAATCCTAGTTCTAATCCTGTCCCTTACCCTAAAGCAAACTCTGTCGGTAACCCTAACCCTAAACCTAACTTCATCCTGTTTATAAACCTAACCCTAATGTCACCTTGGAGCTGCCGATTCGAATGCTCCTGTGCACTGAGCCTTTGACGTCATAAGGAAGTGTCTCCGAATGCTAAGACCCGAGGGAATGATCTCAGTACAACTTCCTTATCCGGTGGTCTCGGAATGCTGAGTCCATCCGGGGGATCATACATACATGTGAAAGCAAAACTTGTGTTTGATCAAAATGAGTTTTGGCGAAGCAGCTGCCAGACAAATAGAATCAACTCCCTGTGTATAGATATTCAAATTGACTTCTTGGTGGCAGTTGTAAAGAAAAGCTATGCGCCCACAGTATTAAGGCTTGGGCCTCAGAGATGAGAACACTGGCCCACAGAAACTCTATTTTTGGCTCTGGAGTTTCTTAACTCTTCGCCATCTAACTGTAGTTCCCCAGCCGATGTCACGTGAGACGTGATACCCTAACACTAACCCTAACCGTGTCCTCCATTCTAACCCAACCCTTAACACTAAACGTAACCCTGAAACGGTCCCTAACATGAACCCTAACCTTAGCCATGTTCCTAATCATAACACTGACTCTGCCCTCAACCCTAGCTATGCCCCTAACACTAACCCTAGCATATCCTAACCTGAACCCAAACCCTACCCTGATCCTACGGCCTGCCCTGACACTGTCCTGAACACTAACCCTGACCCTAATCATAACCCTGTCCTTAACCCTAACTCTAACCCTAACTCTGTCCCTAAGCTTAACCCTAAACCGAACACTAACTATGTCCCTAACCCTAACTCTGCCCCGAACCCTAAAACAAACCCTAAACCAGACCCTAACCCTAAAAAGTATTCCTAACCCTAACACTACCCTTAACTCTGTTTAGAACCCTAATATAAAAATAACCGTGCCTCTAATCCTAACCGTAAGTCTAACCTTGTTTCTAACCTTACCCCTAACTATCCATAACCTTAATGTTAACCTTAACTTGAGCGCTGACCCTAACTTTAACCCTAAACCTAACACTGTCCATAACCCTAACCCTAATTTTGTCCCTAACCATAACTGTAACCCTAAACTTAAACTTAACACTAACCCTGACAGTGTCCCTAACCTTAATCTTGTCTCTAACACTAATGCTGTCCCTAACCTTAACCTTGTCTCTAACCCTAAGACCTCCCCTATGTCAAATGAAAACCCCAAATGTATTCCTCACCCTCATGCGAACCCTAAGCCATCCGTGTGCCTACCATGCATACTCTTCTTAATCCAAACCCTGTTATTGTAAGCCTTTTCCTAAACCGAACTCTGAAAATAACCCTTTTTCTAAACTTCACACAAACCCCAAACCTAACCATCTCCCTAAACCTAACCCTGTAGCTAACCCTAACCCTAACCCTAACGACTTCACTAACCCTACCCCGGTTTTTACACTTACTCATAACGAATTTTGTAACTCTAACCCGAAAACTGCCTGTACCCCTAACACTAATCCTACCCTAACCTGTCCCTAACACTGAATCTCCCCCAAACCCATACCCTAAACCAAACCGTGTCTTTATCACTAACCCTAAACCTTACAGTAACCTTAACTGTGTCCCTAATTTTAACGGAAACCCTAATCCTAACCAGAACACTAGCTTGTCTTTAACCATAACCCTAAATGTAAATCGAACCAGAAACCTAACCCTAGCCCTGACCCTAACTCTAACACTAACCCTTAACCTGTCCCTAAACTTAACGCTCAGAGTAACCCTAAAGCTAACCATGTCGGTAAAGCTAAGTGTAACTCTAACCGTGACCCTAATTGTGTCATAAACCCTAACCCTAATAATCCATGAGCCTGTTCATACTCTTCAACCTAACTCTGTACCTATCCCTAATCATAACCCTAACACTAACCCTATTCCTGTGCGTAACGTTAACCCTAAACCTATCCTTAATCCTAACCGTTCCCCTAACTCTAATTCTAACCCTAACTCTAATCCTACTTCAGACCTAACCCTGACACTAACATAAACCTCAACCCTAGCCCTAATCTTGTTCCTAACCCTAAACCTAACTGTAACCTGTCCCTAATCTTAACCTAAATCTTACCTATACCTTGACCCTAACCCTAACCATACCTGTCTCTAACCCTGACCCTAACTTTAAACCTGTTTCTAATCCCAACCCTAAGCATAACCATATCCCTATCCCTGTGCCTGACCCTATCCCTACCCTAATCCGAAGGCCACCCTGTCTCTAACACTTACCATAGCCCTAAACTGAAACCTAACACTAAACTCAACTCCAAACCTAACCCTAACACTGTCCCAAACCCTAACGCTAACACTAACACTAAGCCTGTCACTAATACTAACACTATCACTCAACCTAATCTGCTTCTAACCATAACGCTAACCTTAACCTTAACTCTGACTCTAATATTAACCCTAACCCTAACACTGTCGCTAAACCTAACTCTGACCCTTACCGTCTCTCCACCCTTAACTCTAACCCAAACCCTGTCACTAACCCTGTCCCTAAACCTAAACTTAAGCATCAGACAAAACCTAAACTTAACTATAACCCTAACACTAAACCTAACCATGTCCCCAACCCTAATCCTGTCCCTAACCCTAAACCTATCGCTAACCCTAACCCTAACCCTAAACCCTAAACCCTAAACTTAACCATAACCCTAAACCTAAACCCTAACCCTAACCCTAACCATATCCCTAAAACCTAACCCTAACCCTAACCCTAACCTAACCTTAACCATCAGCCAGAACCAAAACTTAACTATAACCCTAACACTAAACCTAACCATGTCCCAAACCCTAATCCAGTCCCTAACCGTAACCCTAAACCTAACCCTAAACCCTAACCCTAACCCTAAAACTAACCCTAACACAAAACCTAACCATGTCTCAAACCCTAATCCTGTACCTAACCCTAACGCTAAACCCTAACCCTTACCCTAACCCTAACCCTAAACATAACACTGTCGCTAAACCTAACTCTGACCCTTAACGTCGCTCTAAACTTAACTCTAACACTCACCCTGTCACTAAACCTGTCTCTAAACCTAACCTTAACCATCAGCCAAAACCAAAACTTAACTATAAACTGAACACTAAACTTAACCATGTTCCAAACCCGAATCGTTTCCCTAACCCTATCCCTAACCTTAACCCCAACCCTAACCCTATCCCTAAACCCTAACCTTAACTTGAGCGCTGACCCTAACTTTAACCCTAAACCTAACACTGTCCATAACCCTAACCCTAATTTTGTCCCTAACCCTAACGGTAACCCTAAACTTAAACTTAACACTAACCCTGACAGTGTCCCTAAACTTCATCTTGTCTCTAACCATAATCCTGTCCCTAACCTTAACCTTGTCTCTAAATCTAAGACCTTCCCTATGTCAAATGAAAACCCCTATTGTATTCCTCACCCTCATGCGAACCCTAAGCCATCCGTGTGCATACCATGCATACTGTTCTTAATACAAACCCTGTTATCGTAACCCTTTTCCTAAACCGAAATCTGAAAATAACCCTTTTTCTAAACTTCACACAAACCCCAAAACTAACCTTCTCCTTATACTTAACCCTGTAGCTAACGCTAACCCTAACCCTAACAACTTCACTAACCCTAACCCTGTTTTTACACTTACTCATAACCAATTTTGTAACTCTAACCCGAAACCTGTCTCTACCCCTAACACTAATCCTACCCTAACCTGTCCCTAACACTGAATCTCACCCGAACCCATATCCTAAACCAAACCGTGTCTTTATCACTAACCCTAAACCTTACACTAAGCTTAACTGTGCCCCTAATTTTAACGGAAACCCTAATCCTAACCAGAACCCTAGCCTGTCTTTAACCATAAACCTAAATGTAAATGGAACCGTAAACCTAACCTTAGCCCTGACCCTAACTCTAACACTAACCGTTAACCTGTCCCTAAACTTAACGCTAAGAGTAACCCTAAATCTAACAATGTCGGGAAAGCTAAGCGTATCTCTAACCGTGACCCTAATTGTGTCATAAACCCTAACTCTAGTCCGATCCCACAAGCCTGTTCCTACCCTTAAACCTAACTCTGTACCTATCCCTAATCATAACCCTAACACTGACCCTATTCCTGTCCCTAACGTTAACCCTAAACCTATCCTTAATCCTTAACATTCCCCTAACTCTAATTCTAACCCTAACTCTAATCCTACTTCAGACCTAACCCTGACACTAACATACACCTCAAACCTAGCCCTAATATTGTTCCTAACCCTATACCTAACTGTAACCTGTCCCTAATCTTAACCTATACCTTGACCCTAACCCTTACCATACCTGTCTCTAACCCTGACCCTAACCTAAAACCTGTCTCTAATCCCAACCCTAACCATAACTATATCCCTATCCCTGTGCCTGACCCTAACCCTACCCTAATCCGAAGGCCACCCTGTCTCTAACACTAACCCTAGCCCTAAACTGAATCCTAACACTAAACTCAACTCCAAAGCTAACCCTAACACTGTCTCTAAACCTAACCTTAACCCTAACACTAAGCCTGTCACTAATACTAACACTATCACACAACCTAATCTGTTTCAAACCATAAGGCTAACCTTAACCCGAACTCTGCCTCTAATATTAATCCTAAACCTAACACTGTCGCTAATCCTAACTCTGATCCTTACTGTCTCTCTAACCCTAACCTAACCCTAACCCTAACACTAACACTGTCGCTAAACCTAACTCAAAATGTCCCCTGGTTTGTGATCGCAATGCCCATTGTTATTAATCATAATGACCTTTGTTTCTGATAACAATACCCCCTGATGAGTGATTAAAATGCTCCCTGCTTACTGATCACAATGGCCATTTCTTCCTGATCACTTTGCCCCCTGTTTACACATCACAGTACCCCTTATTCACTGATCACGATACTCCTTGCCTACTGATCACAATGCCCTTTGCTTCCTGATCACAATATCTCTTGCTTCATGATCACAATTCCCCTGGGTTCCTGATCACAATCCCCCATTCTTACTGATCACAATTCCACATCCTAACTGAGCACAATGCCCCCTGCTTTGTGATCACAAAGCCCCTTGCTCTTGATCATAATGACCCTTGTTTGTGATCACAATACCCCGATTAGTGATTACAATGCTCCTGCATACTGATCACAGTGCCCCTTTCTTCCTGATCACAATGACCCCTGTTTACTTATCAGAATGCCCCCAGTTAACACATCAAAGTACCCCTTGTTCACCTATCACTATACCCCTTGCCTACTGATCACAATGTCCTTTGTTTCCTGATCACAACTCCACATTCTTATTGATCACAATAACCCAGTTAATGATCACAATGCCCCTTTTTTCCTGATCACAATGCCCACTGCTTACTTTTCAGAATGCCCCCTGTTTACACATAACAGTACCCCTTGTTCACTGATCACAATAACCCTTGCCTACTGATCACAATGCCTTTGCTTCCTGATCACAATCCCTCTTGCTTCCTGATCACAATTCCCCTTGCTTCCTGATCACAATCGCCCATCTTTACTGATCACAAGGCCCACTGCATTGTCATCACAGTGCCCCTTGCTCTTGATCATGAAGACCCCTGTTTCTGATCACAATACCCCTGATTAGTGATTACAATGCTCCCTGCTTACTGATCACAATGACCCTTTCTTCCTTATCACAACGCCCCCTGCTTACTTTTCAGAATGCACCCTGTTTACACATCACAGTACACCTTGTTCACTGATCACAATACCTCTTGCCTACCGGTCACAATGCCCCTTGTTCTGAATCATAATGGCCCATGTTTGTGATCACAATACCACCCAATTAGTGATTACAATGCTCCCTGCTTACTGGTCAAAATGCCCCTTTATTCCTGATCAAAATTCCCCTTTTATTGATCACAATCACCCCTGATTACTTTTCAGAATGTCCCCTGTTTACACATCACAATACCCCTTGCCTACTGAACACAATGCCTTTTGCTCCTGAGCACAATACCTCTTGCTTCCTGATCTCAATTCCCCTTACTTCCTGATCACAATCCCCCATCCTTACTGTTCACAATACACCCTGTTACTGATCACAATGCCCCTTGCTTTGTGATTACAATGCCCCTTGTTCTTAATCATAATGACCCCTGTTTGTGATCAAAATACCACCTAATTAGTGATTACAATGCTCCCTGGTAACTGGTCAAAATGCCCCTTTCTTTCTGATCACAATGCGCCTGGTGACTTTTCAGAATGCCCCCTGTTTACACATCACAGTACCCCTTGTTCGCTGATCACAATACCCATTGCCTACTTCTCACTATGCCCTTTGCTTCCTGATCACAATGCCTCTTGCTTCCTGATAACAATTCACCTTGCTTCCTGATCACAATCCCCCATCTTTAGTGATCACAATGCCCCGTGTTACTGATCACAATACCCCCTGCTTTGTGATCACAATGCCCCTTGTTCTTAATCATAATGACCACTGTTTCTCATAACAATACCCCCTGATGAGTGATTAAAATGCTCCCTGCTTACTGATCATAATGGCCCTTTCTTCCTGATCACATTGCCCCCTGTTTACTCATCACAGTACGCATTGTTCACTGATCAAAATACCCCTTGCCTACTGATCACAATGCCCTTTGTTTCCTGATCACAATAACTGTGGCTTCCTGATCACAATTGCCCTTGCGTCCTGATCACAATCCCCCATCCTTACTGATCACAATACCCCCGATACTGATCTCAGTGCCCCCTGCTTAATTTTCAGAATATGCCCTGTTTACACATCACATACCTCTTCTTCACTGATCACGATAGCCCTTGCCTAATGATCACAATGCCCTTTGCTTCCTGATCAGAATATATCTTGCTTCCTGATCACAATTCCCTGGGTTCCTGATCACAATCCCCCATTCTTCCTGATCGCAATGCCCCTTGCTCTTGATAATAATGACCCTTGTTTGTGGTCACGATAACCTCTGATTAGTGATTACAATGCTCCCTGCTTACTGGTCAAAATGCCCCTTTCTTCCCGATCACACTGCCCAATTTTACTGATCACAATGCCCCCTGCTTTGTGATCACAATGCCCCTTCTTTACTGATCACAATGCCGCTTGTTCTTGATCATAATGACCCCTGTTTCTGATCACAATACCTCATGTTTAGTGATTACAATATTCCGTGCTTACTGCTCACAATGCCCTTTGGTTCCTGATCACAATGCCTCTTGCTTCCTGATCACAATTCCCCTTATTTGCTGATCACAATCCCCCATTCTTACTGATCACAATACCCCCGTTAATGATAACAATGCCCCTGCATTGTGATCACAATGCTCCGTCTTTACTGATCACAATGTCGCTTGTACTTGATCATAATGACCCCTGTTTCTGATCACAATTCCCCCTGAGTAGTGATTACAATGCTCCCTGCTTACTGTTCAAAATGCCCATTTGTTCCTGATCACAATGCCCCCTTTTCTCATCACAATGCATCCTGCATACTTTTCAGAATATCCCATTCTTACAGAACACAGTACCCCTTATTCAGCGATCACAATACCCCTTGCCTACTGATGCCAATGCCCTTTGCTTCCTCATCACAATCCCCCATCCTTAAGGATCACTATGCCCCCTGTTACTGATCACAATGCCCCTGCTTTGTGATCACAATGCCCCTTGTTCTTAATCATAATGACCCCTGTTTTTGATCACAATCCCCCCAAATTAGTGATTATAATGCTCACTGCTTACTGGTCAAAATGCCCCTTTGTTCCTGATCACAATGCCCCCTTTTACTGATCACAATGCCCACTGCTTACTTTTCAGAATGCCCAATGTTTACACTTCACAGTACCCCTTGTTCACTGATCACAATACCCCTTGCCAACTGATCACAATGCCCTTTGCTTCCTGATCACAATACCTCTGGCTTCCTGATCACAATTCCCCTTCCTTCCTGATCACAATACCCCCGTTAATGATCACAAAGCGCCTGCTTTGTGATCACAATGCCCGTTCTTTAATGATCACAATGCCGCTTGTTCTTGATCATAATGACCCCTGTTTCTGATCACAATACCCCCTGATTAGTGATTACAATGCTCCCGGCTTACTGGTCAAAATGCCAGTTTGTTCCTGATCACAGTGCCCCCTTTTACTGATCACAATGCTGCCTGCTTTGTTTTCAGAATATCCCCTGTTTACACGTCACAGTACCCCTTGTTCACCGATCACAATACCCTTTGCGTACTGATCCCAATGCCCTTTCCTTCATGATCACAATTCTCCTTGCTTCCTAATCACATTCCCTCACCCTTAGTGATTACAATGCTCCCTGCATACTGATCACAATGCCCCTTTCTTCCTTACCACAATGCCCCCTGCTTAGTTATCAGAATGCCCCCTGTTTACACATCACCATACACCTTGTTCACTGATCACAATACCCCTTGCCTACTGATCACATTGCCCTTTGCTTCCTGATCACAATTACCCTGGCTTACTCATCACAATCCCTCATGCTTAGTGATCACAATGCCCGTTCTTTACTGATCACAATGCCACTTGTTCTTGATCATAATGACGCCTGTTTCTGATCACAATACCCCCTGATTAGTGATCACAATGCTCCCGGCTTACTGATCAAAATGCCAGTTTGTTCCTGATCACAGTGCCCCCTTTTACTGATCACAATGCTGCCTGCTTTGTTTTCAGAATATCCCCTGTTTACACGTCACAGTACCCCTTGTTCACCGATCACAATACCCTTTGCGTACTGATCCCAATGCCCTTTGCTTCATGATCACAATTCTCCTTGCTTCCTAATCACATTCCCTCACCCTTAGTGATTACAATGCTCCCTGCATACTGATCATTATACCCCTTTCATCCTTACCACAAAGCCCCCGGCATAGTTATCAGAATGCCCCCTGTTTACACATCACCGTACACCTTGTTCACTGATCACAATACCCCTTGCCAACTGATCACAATGCCCTTTGCTTCCTGATCACAATACCTCTGGCTTCCTGATCACAATTCCCCTTCCTTCCTGATCACAATACCCCCGTTAATGATCACAAAGCGCCTGCTTTGTGATCACAATGCCCGTTCTTTAATGATCACAATGCCGCTTGTTCTTGATCATAATGACCCCTGTTTCTGATCACAATACCCCCTGATTAGTGATTACAATGCTCCCGGCTTACTGGTCAAAATGCCAGTTTGTTCCTGATCACAGTGCCCCCTTTTACTGATCACAATGCTGCCTGCTTTGTTTTCAGAATATCCCCTGTTTACACGTCACAGTACCCCTTGTTCACCGATCACAATACCCTTTGCGTACTGATCCCAATGCCCTTTGCTTCATGATCACAATTCTCCTTGCTTCCTAATCACATTCCCTCACCCTTAGTGATTACAATGCTCCCTGCATACTGATCATTATACCCCTTTCATCCTTACCACAAAGCCCCCTGCATAGTTATCAGAATGCCCCCTGTTTACACATCACCGTACACCTTGTTCACTGATCACAATACCCCTTGCCAACTGATCACAATGCCCTTTGCTTCCTGATCACAATACCTCTGGCTTCCTGATCACAATTCCCCTTCCTTCCTGATCACAATACCCCCGTTAATGATCACAAAGCGCCTGCTTTGTGATCACAATGCCCGTTCTTTAATGATCACAATGCCGCTTGTTCTTGATCATAATGACCCCTGTTTCTGATCACAATACCCCCTGATTAGTGATTACAATGCTCCCGGCTTACTGGTCAAAATGCCAGTTTGTTCCTGATCACAGTGCCCCCTTTTACTGATCACAATGCTGCCTGCTTTGTTTTCAGAATATCCCCTGTTTACACGTCACAGTACCCCTTGTTCACCGATCACAATACCCTTTGCGTACTGATCACAATGCCCTTTGCTTCATGATCACAATTATCCTTCCTTCCTAATCATATTCCCTCACCCTTAGTGATTACAATGCTCCCTGCATACTGATCATTATACCCCTTTCTTCCTTACCACAAAGCCCCCTGCTTAGTTATCAGTATGCCCCCTGTTTACACATCACAGTACCCCTTGTTCTCTGATCACAATACCCCTTGCCTACTGCTCACAATGCCCTTTGCTTCCTGATCACAATAACTGTTGTTTCCTGATCACAATTCCCCTTGCTTCCTGATCACAATTCACCTTTCTTCCAAATCACATTGCCCCCTGCATGCTTATCAGAATGTCCCGTCTTCACACATCACGTTACCCCTTGTTCCCTGATCGCAATACGCCTTGCCTACTGGTCACACTGCCCTTTGCTTCCTGATCAAAATTCCCCGTGCTTCTTGATCACAATCCCCAATCCTTAGTGATCACAATGCCCCCTGTTACTGATGACACTGCCCCCTGCTTTGTGATCACAATGCACCTTGTTCTTAATCATAATGGCCCATGTTTGTGATCACAATACCACCCAATTAGTGATTACAATGCTCCCTGCTTACTGGTCAAAATGCCCCTTTATTCCTGATCAAAATTCCCCCTTTTAATGATCACAATGACCCCTGCTTACTTTTCAGAATGTCCCCTGGTTACACATCACAATACCCCTTGCCTTCTGAACATAATGCCTTTTGCTCCTGAGCACAATACCTCCTGCTTCCTGATCTCAATTCCCCTTACTTCCTGATCACAATCCCCCATCCTTACTGTTCACAATACACCCTGTTACTGATCACAATGACCCTTGCTTTGTGATTACAATGCCCCTTGTTCTTAATCATAATGACCCCTGTTTGTGATCAAAATACAACCTAATTAGTGATTACAATGCTCCCTGGTAACTGGTCAAAATGCCCCTTTCTTTCTGATCACAATGCGCCTGGTGACTTTTCAGAATGCCCACTGTTTACACATCACAGTACCCCTTGTTGACTGATCACAATATCCCTTCCCAAGTGATCACAATGCCCTTAGCTTCCTGATCACATTACCTCAGCTTCCTGATCAAAATTCCCCTTGCCTACTGATCACAATGCCCTTTGCTTCCTGAAAACAATAACTATTGCTTCCTGATCACATTTCCCCTTGCTTCCTGATCACAATACCCCTGTTACTGATCACAATGCCCCTGCTTTGTGATCACAATGACCCTTTTTTACTGATCACAATGCCGCTTGTTCTTGATCATAATGAACCCTGTTTCTGATCACAATACCCCCTGATGAATGATTACAATGCTCCCTGCTTACTACTCACAATGTTCCTTTCTTCATTATCACAATGCCTTCTGTTTACACATGCAGTACGCATTCTTCATTGATCACAATACCCCTTGCTTACTGATCACAATGCCCTTTGCTTCCTGATCACAATACCTCTTGCTTCGTGATCACAATTCTGCTATTTCCTGTTCACAATTCCCCATCCTTACTGATCACAATGCCCCCTGCTTTGTGATCACAATGCCACTTGCTCTTGATCATAATGACACTTGTTGTGATCACAAACCCCTTCATTAGTGATTACAGTGTTCCCTGCTTTCTGCTCAAAATGCCCCTTTTTTCCTGATCACAATGCCCCCTGCTTTGTGATCACAGTACCCCTTCTTACTGATCACATTGCCCCTTGTTCTTGATCATAATGACCCCTGTTTCTGATCACAATACCTCCTGTATAGTGATTACAATATTCCGTGCTTACTGATCACAATGCCGCTTTCTTCCTGATCACAATGCCCCTGCTTACTTATCAGAATGCCCCCTGTTTACACATCACAGTACCCTTGATCAATTATCACAATACCCCTTGCCTACTGCTCACAATGCTCTTTGCTTCCTGATCACAATGACTCTTGCTTCCTGATCACAATTCCCCTTATTTCCTGATCACAATCCCCCATTCTTACTGATCACAATACCCCCGTTAATGATAACAATGCCCCTGCATTGTGATCACAATGCTCCGTCTTTACTGATCACAATGTCGCTTGTACTTGATCATAATGACCCCTGTTTCTGATCACAATTCCCCCTGAGTAGTGATTACAATGCTCCCTGCTTACTGTTCAAAATACCCATTTGTTCCTGATCACAATGCCCACTTTTCTCATCACAATGCATCCTGCATACTTTTCAGAATATCCCATTCTTACAGAACACAGTACCCCTTATTCACCGATCACAATACCCCTTGCCTACTGATGCCAATGCCCTTTGCTTCCTCATCACAATCCCCCATCCTTAAGGATCACTATGCCCCCTGTTACTGATCACAATGCCCCTGCTTTGTGATCACAATGCCCCTTGTTCTTAATCATAATGACCCCTGTTTTTGATCACAATCCCCCCAAATTAGTGATTATAATGCTCCCTGCTTACTGGTCAAAATGCCCCTTTGTTCCTGATCACAATGCCCCCTTTTACTGATCACAATGCCCACTGCTTACTTTTCAGAATGCCCAATGTTTACACTTCACAGTACCCCTTGTTCACTGATCACAATACCCCTTGCTAACTGATCACAATGCCCTTTGCTTCCTGATCACAATACCTCTGGCTTCCTGATCACAATTCCCCTTCCTTCCTGATCACAATACCCCCGTTAATGATCACAAAGCGCCTGCTTTGTGATCACAATGCCCGTTCTTTAATGATCACAATGCTGCTTGTTCTTGATCATAATGACCCCTGTTTCTGATCACAATACCCCCTGATTAGTGATTACAATGCTCCCGGCTTACTGGTCAAAATGCCAGTTTGTTCCTGATCACAGTGCCCCCTTTTACTGATCACAATGCTGCCTGCTTTGTTTTCAGAATATCCCCTGTTTACACGTCACAGTACCCCTTGTTCACCGATCACAATACCCTTTGCGTACTGATCCCAATGCCCTTTCCTTCATGATCACAATTCTCCTTGCTTCCTAATCACATTCCCTCACCCTCAGTGATTACAATGCTCCCTGCATACTGATCACAATGCCCCTTTCTTCCTTACCACAATGCCCCCTGCTTAGTTATCAGAATGCCCCCTGTTTACACATCACCATACACCTTGTTCACTGATCACAATACCCCTTGCCTACTGATCACATTGCCCTTTGCTTCCTGATCACAATTACCCTGGCTTACTCATCACAATCCCTCATGCTTAGTGATCACAATGCCCGTTCTTTACTGATCACAATGCCACTTGTTCTTGATCATAATGACGCCTGTTTCTGATCACAATACCCCCTGATTAGTGATCACAATACTCCCGGCTTACTGATCAAAATGCCAGTTTGTTCCTGATCACAGTGCCCCCTTTTACTGATCACAATGCTGCCTGCTTTGTTTTCAGAATATCCCCTGTTTACACGTCACAGTACCCCTTGTTCACCGATCACAATACCCTTTGTGTACTGATCCCAATGCCCTTTGCTTCATGATCACAATTCTCCTTGCTTCCTAATCACATTCCCTCACCCTTAGTGATTACAATGCTCCCTGCATACTGATCATTATACCCCTTTCTTCCTTACCACAAAGCCCCCTGCATAGTTATCAGAATGCCCCCTGTTTACACATCACCGTACACCTTGTTCACTGATCACAATACCCCTTGCCTACTGATCACAATGCCCTTTGCTTCCTGATCACAATACCTCTGGCTTCCTGATCACAATTCCCCTTCCTTCCTGATCACAATACCCCCGTTAATGATCACAAAGCGCCTGCTTTGTGATCACAATGCCCGTTCTTTAATGATCACAATGTCGCTTGTTCTTGATCATAATGACCCCTGTTTCTGATCACAATACCCCCTGATTAGTGATTACAATGCTCCCGGCTTACTGGTCAAAACGCCAGTTTGTTCCTGATCACAGTGCCCCCTTTTACTGATCACAATGCTGCCTGCTTTGTTTTCAGAATATCCCCTGTTTACACGTCACAGTACCCCTTGTTCACCGATCACAATACCCTTTGTGTACTGATCCCAATGCCCTTTGCTTCATGATCACAATTCTCCTTGCTTCCTAATCACATTCCCTCACCCTTAGTGATTACAATGCTCCCTGCATACTGATCATTATACCCCTTTCTTCCTTACCACAAAGCCCCCTGCTTAGTTATCAGAATGCCCACTGTTTACACATCACCGTACACCTTGTTCACTGATCACAATACCCCTTGCCTACTGATCACAATGCCCTTTGCTTCCTGATCACAATACCTCTGGCTTCCTGATCACAATTCCCCTTCCTTCCTGATCACAATACCCCCGTTAATGATCACAAAGCGCCTGCTTTGTGATCACAATGCCCATTGTTCTTAATCATAAAGACCACTGTTTCTGATAACAATACCCCCTGATGAGTGACTAAAATGCTCTCTGCTTACTGATCACAATGGCCCTTTCTTCCTGATCACATTGCCCCCTGTTTACACATCACAGTATGCGTTGTTCACTGATCAAAATACCCCTTGCAACTGATCACAATGCCCTTTGTTTCCTGATCACAATAACTGTGGCTTCCTCATCACAATTGCCCTTGAGTCCTGATCACAATCCCCCATCCTTACTGATCACAATACCCCCGATACTGATCTCAGTGCCCCCTGCTTAATTTTCAGAATACGCCCTGTTTACACATCACATACCTCTTGTTCACTGATCACGATAGCCCTTGCCTAATGATCACAATGCCCTTTGCTTCCTGATCAGAATATATCTTGCTTCCTGATCACAATTCCCTTGGTTCCTGATCACAATCCCCCATTCTTCCTGATCGCAATGCCCCTTGCTCTTGATAATAATGACCCTTGTTTGTGGTCACGATACTCTCTGATTAGTGATTACAATGCTCCCTGCTTACTGGTCAAAATGCCCCTTTGTTCCGGATCACACTGCCCCGTTTTACTGATCACAATGCCCCCTGCTTTGTGATCACAATGCCCCTTCTTTACTGATCAGAATACCGCTTGTTCTTGATCATAATGACCCCTGTTTCTGATCACAATACCTCATGTTTAGTGATTACAATATTCCGTGCTTACTGCTCACAATTCCCTTTGGTTCCTGATCACAATGCCTCTTGCTTCCTGATCACAATTCCCCTTATTTCCTTTTCACAATCCCCCATCCTTACTGATCACAATACCCCCGTTAATGATAACAATGCCCCTGCATTGTGATCACAATGCCCCGTTTTTACTGATCACAATGTCGCTTGTACTTGATCATAATGACCCCTGTTTCTGATCACAATTCCCCCTGAGTAGTGATTACAATGCTCCCTGCTTACTGGTCAAAATGCCCATTTGTTCCTGATCACATTGCCCCCTTTTATGATCACAATGCATCCTGCATAGTTTTCAGAATATCCCCTGTTTACAGACCACAGTACCCCTTATTCACCGTTCACAATACCCCTTGCCTACTGAGGCCAATGCCCTTTGCTTCCTCATCACAATCCCTCATCCTTAAGGATCACTATGCCCCCTGTTACTGATCACAATGCCCCTGCTTTGTGATCACAATGCCCCTTGTTCTTAATCATAATGAACCCTGTTTTTGATCACAATCCCTCCAAATTAGTGATTATAATGCTCCCTGCTTACTGGTCAAAATGCCCCTTTGTTCCTGATCACAATGCCCCCTTTTACTGATCACAATGCCCGCTGCTTACTTTTCAGAATGCCCCCTGTTTACACATCACAGTACTCCTTGATCACTGATCACAATACCCCTTGGCAACAGATCACAATACCCATTGCTTCCTGATCACAATACCTCTGGCTTCCTGATCACAATTCCCCTTCCTTCCTGATCACAATACCCCCGTTAATGATCACAAAGCACCTGCTTTGTGATCACAATGCCTGTTATTTACTGATCACAATGCCGCTTGTTCTTGATCATAATGACCCCTGTTTCTGATCACAATACCCCCTGATTAGTGATTACAATGCTCCCGGCTTTCTGGTCAAAATTCCAGTTTGTTCCTGATCACAGTGCCCCCTTTTACTGAACACAGTGCTGCCTGCTTAGTTTTCAGAATATCCCCTGTTTACACGTCACAGTACCCCTTGTTCACCGATCACAATAACCTTTGCCTACTGATCACAATGCCCTTTGCTTCATGATCACAATTCTCCTTGCTTTCTGATCACATTCCTTCACACTTAGTGATTACAATGCTCCCTGCATACTGATCACAATGCCCCTTTCTTCCTTACCACAATGCCCCCTGCTTAGTTATCAATGCCCCCTGTTTACACATCACCGTACACCTTGTTCACTGATCACAATACCCCTTGCCTACTGATCACAATGCCCTTTGCTTCCTGATCACAATTACCCTGGCTTACTGATCACAATCCCTCATGCTTAGTGATCACAATGCCCCCTGTTACTGATGAAAATGCCGCCTGCTTTGTGATCACAATGCCCCTTGTTCTTAATCATAATGACCACTGTTTCTGCTCATAATACCACCTTATGAGTGATTAAAGTGATCCCTGCTAATTGATCACGATGGCATTTCTTCCTGGTCACAATGCCCCCTGTTTACACATCACAGTACCCGTTGTTCACTGATTACAATACCCCATGCCTACTGATCACAATGCCCTTTGCTTCCTGATCACAATACCTCTTGCTTCCTGATCACAATTCCCCTACTTCCTGATCACAATTCCACATCCTAACTGAGCACAATGTCCCCTGCTTTGTGATCACAAAGCCCCTTGCTCTTGTTCATAATGACCCTTGTTTGTGATCACAATACACCAATTAGTGATTACAATGCTCCCTGCATACTGATCACAATGCCCCTTTCTTCCTGATCACAATGACCCCTGCTTACTTATCAGAATGCCCCCAGTTTACACATCACAGTATCCATTGTTCACCTATCACTATTCCCCTTGCCTACTGATCACAATGTCCTTTGTTTCCTGATCACAACTCCACATTCTTATTGATCACAATAACCCAGTTACTGATCACAATGCCCCTTTTTTCCTGATCACAATGCCCACTGCTTACTTTTCAGAATGCCCCCTGTTTACACATCACAGTACCCCTTGTTCACTGATCACAATACCCCTTGCCTACTGATCACAATGCCTTTGCTTCCTGATCACAATCCCTATTGCTTCCTGATCACAATTCCCCTTGCTTCCTGATCACAATCTCCCATCTTTACTGATCACAATGCCCACGGCATTGTGATCACAGTGCCCCTTGCTCTTGATCATGAAGACCCCTGTTTCTGATCACAATACCCCTGATTAGTGATTACAATGCTCCCTGCTTACTGATCACAATGACCCTTACTTCCTGATCCCAACGCCCCCTGCTTACTTTTCAGAATGAACCCTGTTTACACATCACAGTACCCGTTGTTCACTGATCACAATACCCCTTGCCTACTGATCACAATGCCCCGTGCTTCCTGATCACAATCCCTCTTGCTTCCTAATCACAAATCCCCTTACTTCCTGATCACAATTCCCCATCTTTACTGATCACAATGCCCCCTGCTTTGTGATCACAATGCCCCTTGCTCTTGATCATAATGACCCTTGTTTGTGGTCACAATGCACCCTGAATAGTAATTACAATGCTCCCTGCTTAATGGTCAAAATGCCCCTTTTCTCCTGATCACAATGCCCCTGCTTTCTTATCAGAATGCCCCCTGTTTACACATCACAGTACCCCTTGTTCCCTGATCGCAATACTCCTTGCCTACTGGTCACAATGCCCTTTGCTTCCTGATCAAAATTCCTCTTGCTTCCTGATCACAATCCCCCATCCTTAGTGATCACAATGCCCCCTGTTACTGATGACAATGCCCCCTGCTTTGTGATCACAATGCCCCTTGTTCTGAATCATAATGGCCCATGTTTGTGATCACAATACCACCCAATTAGTGTTTACAATGCTCCCTGCTTACTGGTCAAAATGCCCCTTTATTCCTGATCAAAATTCCCCCTTTAATGATCACAATGACCCCTGCTTACTTTTCAGAATGTCCCCTGGTTACACATCACAATACCCCTTGCCTACTGAACACAATGCCTTTTGCTCCTGAGCACAATACCTCCTGCTTCCTGATCTCAATTCCCCTTACTTCCTGATCACAATCCCCCATCCTTACTGTTCACAATACCCCCTGTTACTGATCACAATGACCCTTGCTTTGTGATTACAATGCCCCTTGTTCTTAATCATAATGACCCCTGTTTGTGATCAAAATACAACCTAATTAGTGATTACAATGCTCCCTGGTAACTGGTCAAAATGCCTCTTTCTTTCTGATCACAATGCGCCTGGTGACTTTTCAGAATGCCCCCTGTTTACACATCACAGTACCCCTTGTTGACTGATCACAATATCCCTTCCCAAGTGATCACAATGCCCTTAGCTTCCTGATCACATTACCTCAGCTTCCTGATCAAAATTCCCCTTGCCTACTGATCACAATGCCCTTTGCTTCCTGAAAACAATAACTATTGCTTCCTGATCACAATTACCCTTGCTTCCTGATCACAATACCCCTGTTACTGATCACAATGCCCCTGCTTTGTGATCACAATGACCCTTCTTTACTGATCACAATGCCGCTTGTTCTTGATCATAATGAACCCTGTTTCTGATCACAATACCCCCTGATGAATGATTACAATGCTCCCTGCTTACTACTCACAATGTCCCTTTCTTCCTGATCACATTGTCCCCTGTTTACACATGTAGTACGCGTTCTTCATTGATCACAATACCCTTGCGTACTGATCACAATGCCCTTTGCTTCCTGATCACAATACCTCTTGCTTCGTGATCACAATTCCGCTATTTCCTGTTCACAATTCCCCATCCTTGCTGATCACAATGCCCCCTGCTTTGTGATCACAATGCCACTTGCTCTTGATCATAATGACACTTGTTGTGATCACAAACCCCTTCATTAGTGATTACAATGCTCCCTGCTTTCTGCTCAAAATGCCCCTTTTTTCCTGATCACAATGCCCCCTGCTTTGTGATCACAATACCCCTTATTTACTGATCATATTGCCGCTTGTTCTTGATCATAATGACCCCTGTTTCTGATCACAATACCTCCTGTATAGTGATTACAATATTCCGTGCTTACTGATCACAATGCCGCTTTCTTCCTGATCACAATGCCCTTGCTTACTTATCAGAATGCCCCCTGTTTACACATCACAGTACCCTTGATCAATTATCACAATACCCCTTGCCTACTGCTCACAATGCTCTTTGCTTCCTGATCACAATTCCCCTTACTTCCTGATCAAAATCCCCCATTCTTACTGATCACAATACCCCGTTACTGATCCCAATGCCCCCTGCATTGTGATCACAATGCCCCTTGTTTTTTTATCACAATGCCCCTTGTTCTTGAGCATAATGCCCCTTGTTTCTGATCACAATACCCCCTGATTTGTGATTAGAATGCTCCCTGCTTACTGATCACAATGCCCCATTCTTCCTGATCAAAATGCCCCCTTTTACTGTCCACAATGCCCCCTGCTTACTTTTCAGAATGCCCCCTGTTACACATCACAGTACTTCTTGTTCGCTGATCACATTACCCCTTGCCTACTTCTCACAATGCCCTTTGCTTCCTGATCACAATGCCTCTTCCTTCCTGATCACAATTCCCCTTGCTTCCTGATCACAATCCCCCATCTTTAGTGATCACAATGCCCCGTGTTACTGATCACAATACCCCCTGCTTTGTGATCACAATGCCCCTTGTTGTTAATCATAAAGACCACTGTTTCTGATAACAATACCCCCTGATGAGTGATTAAAATGCTCCCTGCTTACTGATCACAATGGCCCTTTCTTCCTGATCACATTGCCCCCTGTTTACACATCACAGTACGCATCGTTCACTGATCAAAATACCCCTTGCCTACTGATCACAATGCCCTTTGTTTCCTGATCACAATAACTGTGGCTTCCTGATCACAATTGCCCTTGCGTCCTGATCACAATCCCCCATCCTTACTGATCACAATACCCCCGATACTGATCTCAGTGCCCCCTGTTTAATTTTCAGAATACACCCTGTTTACACATCACATACCTCTTGTAAACTGATCACGATAGCCCTTGCCTAATGATCACAATGCCCTTTGCTTCCTGATCACAATGTATCTTGCTTCCTGATCACAATACCCTGGGTTCCTGATCACAATCCCCCATTCTTCCTGATCGCAATGCCCCTTGCTCTTGATAATAATGACCCTTGTTTGTGGTCACGATACCCTCTGATTAGTGATTACAATGATCCCTGCTTACTGGTCAAAATGCCCCTTTGTTCCGGATCACACTGCCCCCTTTTACTGATCACAATGCCCCCTGCTTTGTGATCACAATGCCCCTTCTTTACTGATCACAATGCCGCTTGTTCTTGATCATAATGACCCCTGTTTCTGATCACAATACCTCATGTTTAGTGATTACAATATTCCGTGCTTACTGCTCACAATGCCCTTTGGTTCCTGATCACAATGCCTCTTGCTTCCTGATCACAATTCCCCTTATTTCCTGATCACAATCCCCCATCCTTACTGATCACAATACCCCCGTTAATGATAACAATGCCCCTGCATTGTGATCACAATGCCCCGTCTTTACTGATCACAATGTCGCTTGTACTTGATCATAATAACCCCTGTTTCTGATCACAATTCCCCCTGATTAGTGATTACAATGCTCCCTGCTTACTGGTCAAAATGCCCATTCGTTCCTGATCACATTGCCCCCTTTTCTGATCACAATGCATCCTGCATACTTTATAGAATATCCCCTGTTTACAGACCACAGTACCCCTTATTCACCGATCACAATACCCCTTGCCTACTGATGCCAATGCCCTTTGCTTCCTCATCACAATCCCCCATCCTTAAGGATCACTATGCCCCCTGTTACTGATCACAATGCCCCTGCTTTGTGATCACAATGCCCCTTGTTCTTAATCATAATGACCCCTGTTTTTGATCACAATCCCCCCAAATTAGTGATTATAATGCTCCCTGCTTACTGGTCAAAATGCCCCTTTGTTCCTGATCACAATGCCCCCTTTTACTGATCACAATGCCCGCTGCTTTCTTTTCAGAATGCCCCCTGTTTACACATCACAGTACCCCTTGTTCACTGATCACAATACCCCTTGCCAACTGATCACAATGCCCATTGATTCCTGATCACAATACCTCTGGCTTTCTGATCACAATTCCCCTTCCTTCCTGATCACAATACCCCCGTTAATGATCACAAAGTGCCTGCTTTGTGACCACAATGCCCGTTCTTTACTGATCACAATGCTACTTGTTCTTGATCATAATGACCCCTGTTTCTGATCACAATACCCCCTGATTAGTGGTTACAATGCTCGCTGCTTACTGGTCAAAATGCCCCTTTTTTCTGGATAACAATGCCCCCTTTTACTGAACACAATGCCCCCTGCTTTGTGATCACAATGCCCCTTTCTTCCTGATCACAATGACCCCTGCGTACTTATAAGAATGCCCCCAGTTTACACATCACAGTACCCCTTGTTCACCTATCACTATACCCCTTGCCTACTGATCACAATGTCCTTTGTTTCCTGATCACAACTCCACATTATTATTGATCACAATAACCCAGTTACTGATCACAATGCCCCCTTTTTCCTGATCACAATGCCCACTGCTTACTTTTCAGAATGCCCCCTGTTTACACATCACATTACCCCTTGTTCACTGATCACAATACCCCTTGCCTACTGGTCACAATGCCTTTGCTTCCTGATCACAATCTCTCTTGCTTCCTGATCACAATTCCTCTTGCTTCCTGATCACAATATCCCATCTTTACTGATCACAATTCCCTCTGCATTGTGATCACAGTGCCTCTTGCTCTTGATCATGAAGACCCCTGTTTCTGATCACAATACCCCTGATTGGTGATTACATTGCTCCCTGCTTACTGATCACAATGACCCTATCTTCCTGATCACAACACCCCCTGCTTACTTTTCAGAATGCACCCTGTTTACACATTACAGTACCCGTTGTTCACTGATCACAATACCCCTTGCCTACTGATCACAATGCCCCTTGCTTCCTGATCACAATCCCTCTTGCTTCCTGATCACAAATCCCCTTACTTCCTGATCACAATTCCCCATCATTACTGATCACAATGCCCCCTGGTTTGTGATCACAATGCCCCTTGCTCTTGATCATAATGACCCTTGTTTGTGATCACAATACCCCAATTAGTGATTACAATTCTCCCTGCATACTGATCACAATGCCCCTTTCTTCCTGATCACAATGACCCCTGCTTACTTATCAGAATGCCCCCAGTTTACACATCACAGTACCCCTTGTTCACCTATCACTATACCCCTTGCCTACTGATCACAATGTCATTTGTTTCCTGATCACAATTCCACATTCTTATTGATCACAATAACCCAGTTACTGATCACAATGCCCCTTTTTTCCTGATCACAATGCCCACTGCTTACTTAACAGAATGCCCCCTGTTTACACATCACAGTACCCCTTGTCAACTGATCACAACACCCTTTGCCTACTGATCACAATGCCTTTGCTTCCTGATCACAGTCCCTCTTGCTTCCTGATCACAATTCCCCTTGCGTCCTGATCACAATATCCCATCTTTACTGATCACAATGCCCACTGCATTGTGATCACAGTGCCCCTTGCTCTTGATCATGAAGACCCCTCTTTCTGATCACAATACCCCTGATTAGTGATTACAATGCTCCCTGCGTACTGATCACAATGGCCCTTTCTTCCTGAGCTCATTGCCCCCTGTTTACACATCACAGTACGCGTTGTTCACTGATCAAAATACCCCTTGCCTACTGATCACAATGCCCTTTGTTTCCTGATGACAATAACTGTGGCTTCCTGATCACAAGTGCCCTTCGTCCTGATCACAATCCCCCATCCTTACTGATCACAATACCCCCGATACTGATCTCAGTGCCCCCTGTTTAATTTTCAGAATACGCCCTGTTTACACATCACATACCTCTTGTTCACTGATCACAATAGCCCTTGCCTAATGATCACAATGCCCTTTGCTTCCTGATCACAATATATCTTGCTTCCTGATCACAATTCCATGGGTTCCTGATCACAATCCCCCATTCTTCCTGATCGCAATGCCCCTTGCTCTTGATAATAATGACCCTTGTTTGTGGTCACAATGAACCCTGAAGAGTAATTACAATGCTCCCTGCTTAATGGTCAAAATGCCCCTTTTCTCCTGATCACAATGCCCCTGCTTACTTATAAGGATGCCCCCTGTTTACCCATCACAATACCCCTTGTTCTTTGATCACAATACCCCTTGCCTACTGCTCACAATGCCCTTTTCTTCCTGATCACAATAACTCTTGCGTCCTGATCACAATTCCCTTGCTTCCTGATCACAATTCCCCATTCTTCCTGATCACCATACCCCCATTACTGATCACAATGCCCCTTTCTTCCTGATCAAAATGCCCCCTGCTTACTTATCTGAATACCCCCTATTTACACATCACATTACCCCTTTTTCACTGTAAACAATACCTCTTGCATACTGATAACAATGCTCTTTGCTTCCTGATCACATTCCCCCATCCTTAATGAAAACAATTCCCCCATTACTGATCACAATGCCCACTGCTTTGTGATCACAATGCCCCTTGTTTACTGGTCAGAATGCAGCTTCTTCCCGATCATAATGACCCCTGTTTCTGATCACAATACCCCTTGATTAGTGAATAAAATGCTCCCTGCAAGTGATCACAATTACACTTTCTTCCTGATCACATTGCCCCCTGCTTGCTTATCAGAATGCCCCGTCTTTTCACATCACGGTACCTGATCACAATACCACTTGCCTACTGATCACAAGGCCCTTAGCTTCTTGATCACCATTCCCCTTGCTTCCTGATCACAATCCCCCATCCTTAGTGATCACAATGCTCCCTGTTACTGATCACAATGCCCATTGCTCTGTGATTACAATGCCCTTTGTTCTTAATCATAATGACCACTGTTAGTGATCACAATACCACCTAATTAGTGATACAATGCTCCCTGGTAACTGGTCAAAATGCCCCTTTTTTCTTTTTCACATTGCCCCATGTTTACACATCAAACTACTCCTTGTTACCTGATCACAATACCCCTTGCCTAATGATCACAATGCCCTTTGCTTCATGATTACAATTCCCCTTGCTTGCTCATCACAATCCCCATTCTTAGTGATCACAATGCCCCATACTTTGTGATCACAATGCCCCTTGCTCTTGATCATAATGAACCTTGTTTGTGATCACAATACCCCCTGATTAGTGATTAAAATTCTCCCTGCTTGCTGATCCCACTGCCCCTTTCTTCCTGATCACATTGCCCCCTGTTTGCTTATCAGAATGCCCCGTCTTACACATCACGGTACCTGATCACAATACCCCTTGCCTACTGATCACAATGCCCTTTGCTTCCTGATCACAATTCCTCTGGCTTCCTGATCACAATTCCCCTAGTTTCCTGATCACAGTCCCCCATTCTTACTGATCACAATACACCTCACGACGGCTTTCTCCACTCAGGGCAATGCACGTCCTTGGCACCGCAGAACAAGGACTCAAGGAAAACCGTCTGTCTCCCTGCAAGTGTGCATCGAGTCACCCACTCTGTCTGTTGCTGGACCAAGGACCAAGGGATGTATCACATGACCCACCCTAACGAAGGCCCCTGTCTTCGTTGCTGTGCCCCTCGTTCGCAATCTCCCCCAATGCACGGTAATCCTCCATCCTACCTAGGACTCCCATCACACAGGGGAAAAGAGCCGGACCAAAACAGCAGACTCAACTATGGAGAAAAACACCAACACCCCTGTGAGTCGTGTGAGGCCTCTGACTGCAGGAAAGAAGACCTCTATGGGAAAAGCTCAGAGGCACGTGACCCACGCACAGAGAGTACCTGCTACTACAACTTGTCGCCCCAAGGAGGAAATCTGGGTGAGGCTCCGAGCACCATCGCACTGCTGGGGCCCTGGCGGCATGCACTTAGTCACCACCATGATTGCCACCGACAGGGCACCGCCTCCTCACAGAACCTCAGTCCCCGGCACGACCACACTCCAATGTGTAAGCTTCCACCTCAACACAGCCTCGGTGTGACTGTCTCAGAGTGTTTCCCAGGGTGAGTGGCCATCCCATGGCTGTCAAGCTCTGGGTCTTGGATGCTATGCTCCCCCTCCCATTCCTTCTCCCTGTTTCTCCTTCTGTCATTTTGTCTGCGGGTCTCTCTCGCTCCCTGTGTGTCTCATTCTGTTGCCCCTTCAGTGGCCTTCCTTTATTGGCTCTTACCTCAGTTGTTCAGAGGATTTGATGTGTCAGGGGAAGTTGGAGTCCCCCTCTCCTGTGGCGAGACCTAGGTCAGGTTTATTTGTACCAGAAGAGGTTGTAGGTGTTGTGCTATTGCGGGGGCACAGAGCCTCATTGATTCACTCATAGGGGCTGGTTTTGGTCTCCCTTCCCTTCTGCATTAGGTGGGGAATGGGACAACTTGGTCACCCTAAATGAACTAGGGTCTTCTTTCCCTTTTATGTCTGGTAGGCATGGTGGACCATTCCTCAACCAAGAGGGTCTTGGGTCCCTGGCGAGCTGCTGGGCAAGCTGAAGGCCTGGGTAAACTTTTCTATCAGGAGGCCCTTGTAACCATAGCTTTCATGGGCGGGATACTTCCTCTTCCAAGAAAGCCAACGGTTTGAGGCATTGTGCACAACAAACAGGGTCCTGGGTTCACTCCCTCTGCAAGAAGGGCCAGGAGTCTCAAGTGCCACTCACTGTCTGGCACCTAGGGAGCGGGTGGCAAATCACCATCCTTTTGCCAGTAGTGCCTAGTGTCCATGTTGTCCCACTTGCATGAGCTCTGGGGCATCGGTCTCCCGCCTTTGGCAGGGAAACTTGTGATATGCACACTGCTGATGGGTGGCCAAGGTCTCCACCCTCTGTCAGGATGTTCTGGGTTCCTGACAACCCACTCAAGCTGTTTCTCCTTTCTCACACAGAAAGGGCTAGGGCCGCATTATTCCACTCAAGCTAGGTGGCGGGCCGATTACCTCCTCTCCAACAATGTGTCTGGGACCGATAATTTGCATTCAGGTGGGGTCTTTTTTTCCTAACAGTTGAGGCTAGGGTCCTGTGGCCTTGCTTACTAGACCATCATAAATACGTTTCCCATTGCCTAGAGAGTCTGGGGACACCGGGCTATGCTGACTTTCAAACTTCAGGTCCAACTGTCTGTCAGGCAGGGTCATACATTGCATGCGACCTGCTCAAATGGAAATGGGGGCCGTGTTCCTTCCAACCAGCAGAATGGCCTGCGGACCTTCATGCCCTGACAGTGTCCCATCCTACTTCCAAGGCAGCCTTAGCACCTGGTGGCCTCTCATGTTATCAGGACAATGAAACAAGTCCTCTCATTGAGCATTTCATCATCAAAATAATAATTGAAAGTTGCGTCACCTAGAAAAAAAACTGGTGTCGCAGAATGGATAAAAGACACCAAAAAAATAATACATATGCTTCCCACAAATGTCACTCCATATCGAAAGACACACAGAGACTTAAAGTGAAGGGATGGAAAAAGATACGTTTTACCAATGGAAATGGGGAAATAAAAAGCTGGGGAAACAATACTCAGATAACATAGACTTTAAAACAAAAGCTATAACAAGGGACAAAAAGTACATGTCATATTGATAAAACCATCAATCCAACAAGAGGATTAGACTCTTCTAATCATATACATGGCACAAGTAGGACCTACTAACACTGAAAGCAAACATGGTGAGTCATAAATGAAGACATTGAGAGTCATAGTAGGGGATGATGACATGCAAGTACATCATCCAGACAGAAAATCAACCAAGAAACAATGGAATTAAAGAACTTAAATTGATATTTGTAGACCATCTCACCCCTTATCCGAACAATATACTTTCCCTTCAAGGGCACACGGGACATTTTCCACAATAGGTCACATGTTTGACCGTGAAACATATCTCCATAGATACAAGAAGACTGAAATGGTACCAAGCATCTTCTCTGGTATCTAACTAGAAATCAAATGCAAGAAAATAATCGGAAAACACACAGAGGCATGGGATCTAAGCAACATGCTACTCAATGGGTCAGCAATGTCATCAAGGAAGAAATGAAAAAATACCTTGAGGCTAAAGTAAGTGAAAACACAATGTTCCCAAATGTATGCACACAGCGAAAGCAGTCCTAAGAAGCAATTTCAGAGCAATAGAGGCCTACCTCCAGAAAGAAGAAAATTCTCTAAGAAACAGTCTATTCTTACAACTGAGGGACCTTCAAAAAGAAGACTGAGCAAACCCTCTACCATCCTCCCCCTCCCCACCAACACTCACATAAACACACACACACACACACACACACACACGCACGCACACACACACAAAGCAATGAGAGGGCAGACGACAGTCAGTGTGAGATCAGCGTGGTTGTCTAACCTGGCCTGGTGTGCCCTTTGCCTTCCTGTGTTATATTATTGACCTCTGAAACAACGGCCAGAAGAATCTTGTGTGAGACCTAAATCAGAGTCTAAAACATGGGTAAAGTTTCACCATTTCGGCTTTCCTGAGGCCAGTGCCTGAGGCCGCTAGGCCGCATCATGGAAACATGGTACTATTTCCAGCATCTCCATCACAGTGAGCTGGGAAAGGGCTTCATTATGATGTGGTTGCCTGGTTACCAGGGTTCCAAGTTCTTTTAAGCTTTATGACCAGGAAGTGAGATCACAGACTGGGGTCTCCTCTGTGAACTTCTTTCTCATACAAACACTTCCCAAAGTCCCTCTGGGTTAGGGATTGCTCACCCTACCTCACAAAACAAGTCCACGCCCAGTTACACTAACACTGACCATGCCACAGTTTCAGGACAACCTGTGTGCAGCCGCGGCCATGGCTTTGAGGACCCAGAGCTTGGTTCAGAGCTGGCTTGCGCTCCTCACCAGTGATGTGACTCTGAGCAGCATGTGCTGTCAGGGCCTCCGCAGTTTTCCCATGTGCATAGTACAGGTCGTTCTAGCATTTCCACCTCAAAATGTCATCACATTATGAACACGTGTAGTTCCTAGAAACCCTGGGCTGTGGTCACCTGTTGTCGGGTGCAGACCTGACCGATGACGTTTGTGCTGAACAGAGGTCAGAACACAGCCAACGGGCTGCGTCTGATCTGGCACCTAGGGACGCACATTGGTTTCCTGCCTCTATCTCAAAAGGGCTGTAATGAAATCCATTTCCAACACAGTCCCCTCTGGCACTGAACTTTCGAGGGACTCCATTATGTTGAGACTTGGGGCCAAGCACCTATCTCGGCCTGCGTGTGGGGCGGCCCCTCCATGGCTCCCAGGGTGCCTGCTTCCATGTCACACATCTCTGCGTGAGCCCCGCCTTTTGAGAATTGGCATTGTTTGGGACCCTTTTCTAAGGAATAGGGAAAAGAAAATGTTGGGGCGTCATTTCCAGAATGAGTAATGGAAAGTTTATGACTCTGCCGGCTCCCTCTTTCTCTCTTTATCTGTCTCTCTGTGTCTCTAAGTGACTTGTTTTCTATTCCTAGATCACTGTCTCTGTATGCGATGCTGTGTCTGTCTCACACTCGGTCTCTTCATGCTTCTGGTTCTCTCTTTCAGTGTGGTGTGTGTGCATGTCTGAGTGTGTGTGTCTGTGGGTGTGTGTGTTTCTTTATCTGTATGTCTCTCGCACTGTCTACCTGTCGTGCATCTCTCTTCATATCGCACTCCTTCTATGTCTATCTCTTCAATTTCTTCCCTTTGTCCTTCTCTCATTCAGTCTGTCTCCCTCTGCCTCGGTCTTGCTTTCTCTCTAGCCATCTGTCATTATAACGCTCAGAAAAAAGGGTTTGGAGAGGTGATGTATAGGAAAATATCATGTGAGTGTGGGGGTCCTGTTCATAGCGTGGGAAAAGTGGACGTCAGTGTATAGAAGGGTGGCATTGCTGTGGGCCCGATGAACCCTGATGGTGCTTTTGGCATCCCGTGACTATGGCCGGTCACACTGGCAAGCAGTTCGGGTCAGAGCCAGTGACAAGGCACTTGTTGGTGCAAGTCCCGGGGCCAGGGCCGCTATGCCCATGCCTGGAATCCCAGGGTTCTGACAGTCCCCAAGCCTCAGTTGCCCCGAACAAGGGACTGCAGATTAGCCAGTTGTGTGTGTGGAGGCAAGCCATCCAGGGCCTGGAGAGTTCCGGCAGGCCAGCACTAGCAGTACTGTGTGACCGCCAGGGGAGCATCAGTGGCCAGCGGTGCCCCTGACATGGCCAATGAAGAAGGCTCACTGCAAGACTGTAATGGCCACTACTCACGGCAGCAGCTTCCGGATCAGCGGTTGGGGAAACGGCGAAACGTGCAGCATGGGATGATGAGGTTGGTGGAGAGTGCTCTCTGGCACACACGCTAAGTGAGAGCACCCAGCATGGTGATGCACACATAACAGGCCGGCCGGAAGGGGTCCCCTTGGGCAAACAATGTCAAGTCCCTGTGCCTATGGGAATCCCACCCTGAATTAGATGATGTCGTCTGATCCCGGAACGTAAGCATGATCGGGTCTGGTTAGTTCTTGCATGAGGACCTGTTGGATTACCACGTCCTACAGGCTTTTGCCTTCCCCTACTGTTGCCGCCACCCCACGATGGGCTCCATTGCAATACCTCCTGCCTGTTGCCGCTCTTCCGCCGCTCAACCCGCTGCTGGTCCCCAGGCTATCGGCGAACTCGCCGCCCTGCCCTACAGCCTCACAACCCCAACCACATGTCGACGCCCGCTGGCTGGTGCTCCTTCAGCTCTCTCCCTGCTCCTGCCCACAAGCTAGCAGCTCCCAGCCATTTGGGGCAATCACCGACATCCGCAATGCCCTGGACCAGGGCTTTCCACTACGCATGTCTCCACCTTCGCTGCATCACTTCACAGCGGCTTTCTCCAGTCAGGGCAATGCACGTCCTTGGCACCACAGTCCAAGGACTCAAGGAAAACCGTCTGTCTCCCTGCAAGTGTGCATTGAGTCACCCACTCTGTCTGTCCCTCGACCCAGGACCAAGGGATGTATCACATGACCCACCATAACGAAGGCCCCTGTCTTCGCTGCTGTGCCCCTCGTTCGCAATCTCCCCCAATGCACGGTAATCCTCCATCCTACCTAGGACTCCCATCACACAGGGGAAAAGAGCCGGAACAAAACAGCAGACTCAACTATGGAGAAAAACACCAACATCCCTGTGAGTCGTGTGAGGCCTCTGACTGCAGGACAGAAGACCTCTATGGGAAAAGCTGAGTGGCACGTGACCCACGCACAGAGAGTACCTGCTACTACAACTTGTCGCCCCAAGGTCGAAATCTGGGTGAGGCTCCGAGCTCCATAGCACTGCTGGGACCCTGGCGGCATGCACTTAGTCACCACCGTGATTGCCACCGACAGGGCACCGCCTCCTCACAGAACCTCAGTCCCCGGCACGACCACACTCCAATGTGTAAGATTCCACCTCAACACAGCCTCGGTGTGACAGTCTCAGTGTGTTTCCCAGGGTGAGCGGCCATCCCATGGCTGTCAAGCTCTGGGTCTTGGATGCTATGCTCCCCCTCCCATTCCTTCTCCCTGTGTCTCCTTCTGTCATTTTGTCTTTGGTCTCTCTCGCTCCCTGTGTGTCTCTCTCTGTTGCCCCTTCAGTGGCCTTCTTTTATTGGCTCCTGGCTCAGTTGTTCAGAGGATTTGATGTGTCAGGGGTTGTTGGAGCCCCCTCTCCTGTGGCGAGACCTAGGCCAGGTTTATTTGTACCAGAAGAGGTTGTAGGTGTTGTGCTATTGCGGGGGCACAGAGCTTCATTGATTCACTCATAGGGGCTGGTTTTGGTCTCCCTTCACTTCTGCATTAGGTGGGGAATGGGTCAACTTGGTCACCCTAAATGAACTGGAGTCTTCTTGCCCTTGTATGTCTGGTAGGCATGGTGGACCATTCCTCATCCACGAGGGTCTTGGGTCCCTGGCCAGCTGCTGGGCGAGCTGAAGGCCTGGGTAAACTTTTCTATCAGGAGGCCCTTGTGACCATAGCTTTCATGGGCGTGATACTTCCTCTTCCAAGAAAGCCACCGCTTTGAGGCGTTGTGCACAACAAACAGGGTCCTGGGTTCACTCCCTATGCAAGAAGGGTCAGGAGTCTCAAGTGCCACTCACAGTCTGGCAGCGAGGGGGAAGGTGACAAGTCACCATCCGTTTGCCATTAGGGCCTGGTGTCCATGTTGCCCCACTTGCACGAGCTGTGGGGAATCCGTCTCCTGCCTTTGGCAGGGAAACTTGTGATTTGCACGCTGCTGGTAGGTGGCCAAGGTCTCCAACCTCTGTCAGGATGTTCTGGCTTCCTGACAACCCACTGAAGCTGTTTCTCCTTTCTCAGTCAGAAAGGGCTAGGGCCGCATTGTACCACTCAAGCCAGGTGGCGGCCCGATTACCTCCTCTCCAACAAAGTGTCTGTGAATCATAATTCGCATTCAGGCGGGGTCATTTTTTCCTACCAGTTGAGGCTAGGGTCCTCTGGCCTTGCTAACCAGACCAGCATAAATACCTTTCCCATTGACTAGAGAGTCTGGAGAGCCTGGGCTATGCTGACTTTCAAACTTCAGGTGCCACTGTCTGTCAGGCAGGGTCATACATTGCATGCGACCTGCTCAAATGGAAATGGGGGCCGTGTTCCTTCCAACCAGCAGAATGGCCTGCGGAACTTCATGCCCTGACAGTGTCCCATCCTACTTCCAAGGCAGCCTTAGCACCTGGTGGCCTCTCATGTTATCAGGACCACGCAACAAGTCCTCTCATTGAGCATTTCATCATCAAAATAATGATTGAAAGTTGTGTTACCTAGAAAAAAACCTGGCGTCGCAGAATGGAAAAAAGAAACTAAAAAAATAATACATATGCTTCCCACAAATGTCACTCCATATCGAAAGACACACAGAGACTGAAAGTGAAGGGATGGAAAAAATACGTTTTACCAATGGAAATGGGGAAATAAAAAGCTGGGGAAACAATACTCAGATAACATAGACTTTAAAACAAAAGCTATAACAAGTGACAAAGAGTACATGTCATATTGATAAAACCATCAATCCAACAAGAGGATGGCACTCTTCTAATCATATACATGGCACACGTAGGACCAACTAACACTGAAAGCAAACATGGTGAGTCATAAATGAAGACATTGTGAGTCATAGTAGGGGATGATGACGTGCAAATACATCATCCAGACAGAAAATCAACCAAGAAACAATGGAATTAAAGGACTTAAATTGATATTTGTAGATCATCTCACCCCTTATCCGAACAATATACATTCCTTTCAAGGGCACACGGGACATTTTCCACAATAGGTCACATGTTAGACCCTCAAACATATCTCCATAGATACAAGAAGACTGAAATGGTACCAAGCATCTTCTCTGGTATCTACCTAGAAATCAATTGTAAGAAAATAATGGGAAAACACACAGAGGCATGGGATCTAAGCAACATGCTACTCAATGGGTCAGCAATGTCATCAAGGAAGAAATGAAAAAATACCTTGAGGCTAAAGTAAGTGAAAACACAATGTTCCCAAATGTATGCACACAGCGAAAGCAGTCCTAAGAAGCAATTTCAGAGCAATAGAGGCCTACCTCCAGAAAGAAGAAAATTCTCTAAGAAACTGTCTATTCTTACAACTGAGGGACCTTCAAAAAGAAGACTGAGCAAACCCTCTACCATTCTCCCCCTCCCCACCAACACTCACATAAACACACACACACACACACACACACACACACACACACACGCATGCACACACACACAAAGCAATGAGAGGGCAGATGACAGTCAGTGTGAGATCAGCGTGGTTGTCTAACCTGGCCTGGTGTGCCCTTTGCCTTCCTGTGTTATATTATTGACCTCAAACAACGGCCTGAAGAATCTTGTGTGAGACCTAAATCAGAGTCTAAAACATGGGTAAAGTTTCACCATTTCGGCTTTCCTGAGGCCAGTTCCTGAGGCCGCTAGGCCGCATCATGGAAACATGGTACTATTTCCAGCATCTCCATCACAGTGAGCTGGGAAAGGGCTTCATTATGATGTGATTGCCTGGTTACCAGGGTTCCAAGTTCTTTTAAGCTTTATGACCAGGAAGTGAGATCAGAGACTGGGGTCTTCTCTGTGAAATTCTTCCTCATACAAAAACTCCCCAAAGTCCTAATCTTAAACTAAATCTTACCTGTACCTTGACCCTAACCCTAACCATACCAGTCTCTAACCCTGACTCTAACTTTAAACCTGTTTCTAACCCTAACCCTAACCATAAACATATCCCTATCCCTGTGCCTGACCCTATCACTTCCCTAATCCGAGGCCACCCTAACTCTAACACTAACCCCAGCCCTAAATTGAAACCTAAAACTAAACTCAACTCCAAACCTAACCCTAACACTGTCCCTAACCCTAACCCTAACCCTAACACTAAGCCTATCACTAACACTAACACTATCACTCAACCTAATCTGCTTGTAACCATAACGCTAATCTTACCTTAACTCTGACTCTAATATTAACCCTAACCCTAACACTGTCGCTAAACCTAAGTCTGACCCTTACCATCTCTCCACCCTTAACTCTAACCCTCACCCTGTCAGTAACCCTGTCCCTAAATCTAAACTTAAGCATCAGACAAAACCTAAACTTAACTATAACCCTAACACTAAACCTAACCATGTCCCAAAGCCTAATCCTCTCCCTAACCCTAATCCTAACCCTAACCCTATACCCTAACCATAAACCTAACCGTAAACCTAACGCTAACCCTAACCCTAAACCCTAAACCCTAAACCCTAACCCTAACCCTAACTTTATACCTAAACCCTAACCATAACCCTAAACCTAACCCAAACCCTAACCCTCACCCTAAACCTAATCCTGAATCTAACACTCACTGTGTCCCTACCCTATCCCTGCCCCTGTAGCTAACTCTTTTCCTAACCCAAAAGCTAAATCTAAACGTATCCCTAGACCTAACTCTAAATGGAGCCCGAACACTCTTCCCAACTCTGTACCTAACCCTAATCCTAACATGAACCCTAACCCTAACGCAAACCTTAACCCTAACACTGCCTCTAATATTAACCCTAACCCTAACACTGTCGCTAAACCTAACTCTGACCCTTACCGTCTCTCCAACCTTAACTCTAACCTTCACCCTGTCACTAACCCTGTCCCTAAACCTAAACTTAAGCATCAGACAAAACCTAAACTTAATATAACCCTAACTCTAAACCTAACCATGTCCCAAACCCTAATCCTGTCCCTAACCCTAAACCTAATGCTAACCCTAACCCTAACCCTAACTCTAAACCCTAAACCCTAATCTTAACCCTAACCCTAACCCTAAACCGTAACCCTAACACTAACCTTATCCCTAAAACCTAACCCTAACCCTAACCGTAACCCTAACCCTAACCCTAACCCTACCACTAAACACTAACCCTAACCCTAACCATAACCCTAACCTTAACACAAAACTGAACCATGTCTCAAACCCTAATCCTGTACCTATCCCTAACCCTAAACCCTAAACACTAACCCTAACCCTATCCCTAACGCTAACGCTAACCCTAACCCTAATCCTAAACCCTAACCCTAAACCTAAACCCTAACCCTAACATTAACCCTAACACTGTCGCTAAACCTAACTCTGATCCTTACTGTCTCTCTAACCTTAACTCTAACCCTCACCCTGTCACTAACCCTGTCCCTAAACCTATCCTTAACCATCAGCCAAAACCTAAATTTAACTATAACCTAAAACTAAACCTAAACATGTCCCAAACCCGAATCGTGTCCATAACCCTAACCTTAACCCTAACCTAACACTAACCCTAAACCCGAAACCATAACCCTAAACCTAACACTAACCCTAAACCTAACCATGCCTCAAACCTTAATCCTGTACCTAAATTTAACCCTAATGCTAACCCTAACCCTAACCCGAATCACTAAACCCTAACCCGAACACTAACCCTAACCCTGAACCCTAACCCTAACTCTATCCCAAAACCCTAACCCTAACCCTAAACCCTAACCCTAAACCCTAAACCCTAACCTTAACCCTAACCCTAAACTTAAACCGTAACCCTAACCCTAACCCTATCCCTAAAACTTAACCCTAACCCTAACCCTAACCCTAACTCTAACCCTAACCCTAACCCTAACCCTATCCCTAAACCCTAACCCTAAATGTAAACACTAACCCTCCCCTATTCCTAACCCTAACCCTAACCCTAACCCTAAACCCTAACCTAACCTGATCCCTAACCCTAACACTGTCGCTAAACCTAACTCTGACCCTTACCGTCTCTCCAACCTTAACTCTAACCCTCACCCTGTCACTAACCCTGTCCCTAAACCTAAACTTAAGCATCAGACAAAACCTAAACTTAATATAACCCTAACAGTAAACCTAACCATGTCCCAAACCCTAATCCTGTCCCTAACCCTAAACCTAATGCTAACCCTAACCCTAACCCTAAACCCTAAACCCTAACCTTAACCCTAACCCTAAACCTAAACCGTAACCCTAACCCTAACCCTATCCCTAAAACCTAACCCTAACCCTAACCCTAACCCTAACCCTAACCTAACCCTAACCCTAACCCTAACACGGTCGCTAAACCTAACTCTGACCCTTACCGTCTCTCTATCTTTAACTCTAAC
>CM063100.1:65413411-65420911 GCA_031876335.1 Hipposideros larvatus
CGTAACCCTAACCCTAACATTGTCGCTAAACCTAACTCTGACCCTTACCGTCTCTCTATCTTTAACTCTAACCCTCACCCTGTAACTAACCCTGTCCCTAAACCTAACATTAACCATCAGCCAAAACATAACTTAACTATAACCCTAACACTAAACCTAACCATGTCTCAAACCCGAAACGTGTACCTAACCCTAACCCTAACCGTAACCCTAACACTAAACCCGAAACCCTAACACTAAACCTAACCCTAAACCTAAACCCTAAACCCAAACCCTAACCCTAACGCTAACCCTAACCATAAACACTAAACCCTAACCCTAACCCTAACCCTAACCCTAACCCTAAACCCTAAACCCTAACACTAACCCTAACCCTAAAGCCTAAACCCTAACTCTAACCCTAACCCTAACCCTAAACCCTAAACCCTAACCTTAACCCTAACCCTAAACCTAAACCGTAACCCTAACCCTAACCCTATCCCTAAAACCTAACCCTAACCCTAACCCTAACCCTAACTCTAACCCTAACCCTAACCCTAACCCTAACACTAAACCCTAAACCCTAACACTAACCCTAACCCTAAAGCCTAAAACCTAACTCTAACCCTAACCCTAACCCTAAACCCTAAACCCTAACCTTAACCCTAACCCTAAACCTAAACCGTAACCCTAACCCTAACCCTATCCCTAAAACCTAACCCTAACCCTAACCCTAACTCTAACCCTAACCCTAACCCTAAACCTATCCCTAAACCCTAACCCTAAAATGTAAACACTAACCCTCCCCTATTCCTAAACCTAACCCTAACCCTAAACCCTAAACCCTAACCTTAACCCTAACCCTAAACCTAAACCGTAACCCTAACCCTAACCCTATCCCTAAAACCTAACCCTAACCCTAACCCTAACCCTAACCCTAACCTAACCCTAACCGTAACCCTAACACTCGCTAAACCTAACTCTGACCCTTACCGTCTCTCTATCTTTAACTCTAACCCTCACCCTGTAACTAACCCTGTCCCTAAACCTAACCTTAACCATCAGCCAAAACCTAAACTTAACTATAACCCTAACACTAAACCTAACCATGTCTCAAACCGAAACGTGTACCTAACCCTAACCCAAACCTTAACACTAACACTAAACCCGAAACCCTAACACTAACCCTAACCCTAAACCTAAACCCTAAACCCAAACCCTAACCCTAACCCTAACCCTAAACCCTAAACCCTAACACTAACCCTAAACCTAAAGCCTAAACCCTAACTCTAACCATAACCCTAACACTTAACCCTAAACCCTAACATTAACCCTAACCCTAAACCTAAACCGTAACCCTAACCCTAACCCTATCCCTAAAACGTAACCCTAACCCTAACCCTAACCCTAACCCTAACCCTAACTCTAACCCTAACCCTAACCGTAACCCTAAACCCTAAACCCTAACACTAACCCTAACCCTAAAGCCTAAACCCTAACTCTAACCCTAACCCTATCCCTAAAACCTAACCCTAACCCTAACCCTAACCCTAAATCTAACCCTAACCCTAACCCTAACCCTAACCCTAAACCCTAACCTAACCTTATCCCTAACCCTAACACTGTTGCTAAACCTAACTCTGACGCTTACCGTCTCTCCAACCTTAACTCTAACCCTCACCCTGTACTAACCCTGTCCCTAAACCTAAACTTAAACATCAGACAAAACCTAAACTTAATATTACCCTAACAGTAAACCTAACCATGTCCCAAACCCTAATCCTGTCCCTAACCCTAACCCTAACCCTAACCCTAACACTAACCCTAAACCTAAACCTAAACACTAAACCCAAAACCTAACCCTAACGCTAACCCTAACCATAAACACTAAACCCTAACCCTAACCCTAACCCTAACCCTAACACTAAACCCTAAACCCTAACACTAACCCTAACCCTAAAGCCTAAACCCTAACTCTAACCCTAACCCTAACCCTAAACTCTAAACCCTAACCTTAACCCAAACCCTAAACCTAAACCGTAACCCTAAACCTAACCCTATCCCTAAAACCTAACCCTAACCCTAACACTAACTCTAACCCTAACCCTAACCCTAACCCTATCCCTAAACCCTAACCCTAAAATGTAAACACTAACCCTCCCCTATTCCTAACGCTAACCCTAACCCTAACCCTAAACCCTAACCTAACCTGATCCCTAACCCTAACACTGTCGCTAAACCTAACTCTGACCGTTACCGTCTCTCCAAACTTAACTCTAACCCTCACCCTGTCACTAACCCTGTCCCTAAACCTAAACTTAAGCATCAGACAAAACCTAAACTTAATATAACCCTAACAGTAAACCTAACCATGTCCCAAACCCTAATCCTGTCCCTAACCCTAAAACTAATTCTAACCCTAACCCTAACCCTAACCCTAAACCCTAAACCCTAACCTTAACCCTAACCCTAAACCTAAACCGTAACCCTAACCCTAACCCTATCCCTAAAACCTAACCATAACCCTAACCCTAACCCTAACCCTAACCTAACCCTAACCATAACCCTATCACTGTCGCTAAAGTTAACTCTGACACTTACCGTCTCTCTATCTTTAACCCTAACCCTCACCCTGTAACTAACCCTGTCCCTAAACCTAACCTTAACCATCAGCCAAAACATAACTTAACTATAACCCTAACACTAAACCTAAACATGTCTCAAACCCGAATCGTGTACCTAACCCTAACCATAACCTTAACCCTAACACTAAACCCGAAACCCTAACACTAACCCTAACCCTAAACCTAAACCCTAAACCCAAACCCTAACCCTAACGCTAACCCTAACCTTAAACACTAAACCCTAAACCTAACCCTAACCCTAACCCTAACCCTAAACCCTAAACCCTAACACTAACCCTAACCTTAAGGCTAAACCCTAACCCTAACCCTAACCCTAAACCTAACCCTAAACCCTAAACCCTAACACTAACCCTAACCCTAAACCCTAAACCCTAACACTAACCCTAACCCTAAAGCCTAAACCCTAACTCTAACCCTAACCCTAACCCTAAACCCTAACCCTGAAATGTAAACACTAACCCTCCCCTATTCCTAACCCTAACCCTAACCCTAACCCTAAACCCTAACCTAACCTGATCCCTAACCCTAACACTGTCGCTAAACCTAACTCTGACCCTTAACGTCTCTCCAACCTTAACTCTAACCCTCACCCTGTCACTAACCCTGTCCCTAAACCTAAACTTAAGCATCAGACAAAACCTAAACTTAATATAACCCTAACAGTAAACCTTACCATGTCCCAAACCCTAATCCTGTCCCTAACCCTAACCCTAACCCTAACACTAAACCTAACCCTAACCCTAAACCCTAAACCCTAACACTAACCCTAACACTAAAGCCTAAACCCTAACTCTAACCCTAACCCTAACCCTAAACCCTAAACCGTAACCTTAACCCTAACCCTAAACCTAAACCGTAACCCTAACCCTAACCCTATCCCTAAAACCTAACCCTAACCATAACCCTAACTCTAACCCTAACCCTAACCCTAAACCCTATCCCTAAACCCTAACCCTAAAATGTAAACACTAACCCTCTCCTATTCCTAACTCTAACCCTAACCCTAACCCTAACCCTAACCCTAACCATAACCCTAATAGTAAACCTAAACATGTCTCAAACCCGAATCGTATACCTAAGCCTAACCCTAAACTTAACCCTAACCCTAAACCCGAAACCCTAACCCTAACACTTACCCTAACCCTAAACCATAAGACCTAACACTAAATCTAAACCTAACCCTAAAGCCTAAATCCTAACTCCAACCCTAACCCTAACCCTAACCCTAACCCTATTCCTAAACCCTAACGCTAAAATGTAAACCCTATCCCTTCCCTATTCCTAACCCTAACCCTAACCCTAACCCTAAACCCTAACCTAACCTGATCCCTAACACTAACACTGTCGCTAAACCTAACTCTGACCCTTACCGTCTCTCTAAACTTAACTCTAACCCTCACCCTGTCACTAAACCTGTCCCTAAAACTAACCTTAACCATCAGCCAAAACCAAAACTTAACTATAACCCTACACTAAACCTAACCATTTCCCAAACCCTAATCCTGCCCCTAACCCTAACCCTAATCCTAACCCTAACCCTAACCCTAACCCTAACCCTAAACCATAAACCCTAACCTTAACCCTAACCCTAAACCTAAACCGTAACCCTAACCCTAACCCTATCCCTAAAACCTAACCCTAACCCTAACCCTAAACCTAACCCTAACTCTAACCCTAACCCTAACCCTAACCCTAACCCTAAACCGTAACCCTAAAATGTAAACACTAACCCTCCCTATTCCTAACCCTAACCTTAACGCTAACCCTAAACCCTAACCTAACCTAATCCCTAACCCTAACACTGTCGCTAAACCTAACTCTGACCCTTACCGTCTCTCCAACCTTAACTCTAACTCTCACCCTGTCACTAACCCTGTCCCTAAACCTAAACTTAAGCATCAGACAAAACCTAAACTTAATATAACCCTAAGAGTAAACCTAACCATGTCCCAAACCCTAATCCTGCCCCTAACCCTAACCCTAACCCTAACCATAACCCTAACCCTAAATCCTAAACCCTAACCCTAACCCTAAACCCTAACTCTAACCCTAACCCTAACCTAACCGTAACCCTAACCCTAACATTGTCGCTAAACCTAACTCTGAACCTTACCGTCTCTCTATCTTTAACTCTAACCCTCACCCTGTAACTAACCCTGTCCCTAAACCTAACCTTAACCATCAGCCAAAACCTAAACTTAACTATAACCCTAACACTAAACCTAACCATGTCTCAAACCCGAAACGTGTACCTAACCCTAACCCTAACCGTAACCCTAACACTAAACCCGAAACCCTAACACTAAACCTAACCCTAAACATAAACCCTAAACCCAAACCCTAACCCTAACGCTAACCCTAACCATAAACACTAAACCCTAACCCTAACCCTAACCCTAACCCTAACCCTAACCCTAAACCCTAAACCCTAACACTAACCCTAACCCTAAAGCCTAAACCCTAACTCTAACCCTAACCCTAACCTAACCGTAACCCTAACCCTAACATTGTCGCTAAACCTAACTCTGACCCTTACCGTCTCTCTATCTTTAACTCTAACCCTCACCCTGTAACTAACCCTGTCCCTAAACCTAACCTTAACCATCAGCCAAAACCTAAACTTAACTATAACCCTAACACTAAACCTAAACATGTCTCAAACCCGAATCGTGTACCTAACCCTAACCCTAAACCCTAAACCCTAACCTTAACCCTAACCCTAAACCTAAACCGTAACCCTAACCCTAACCCTATCCCTAAAACCTAACCCTAACCCTAACCCTAACCCTAACCCTAACCTAACCCTAACCCTAACCCTAACACTGTCGCTAAACCTAACTCTGACCCTTACCGTCTCTCTATCTTTAACTCTAACCCTCACCCTGTAACTAAACCTGTCCCTAAACCTAACCTTAACCATCAGCCAAAACCTAAACTTAACTATAACCCTAACACTAAACCTAACCATGTCTCAAACCCGAAACGTGTACCTAACGCTAACCCTAACCTTAACCCTAACACTTAACCCGAAACCCTAACACTAACCATAACCCTAAACCCAAACCCTAACCCTAACGCTAACCCTAAACATAAACACTAAACCCTAACCCTAACCCTAACCCTAACCCTAAACCCTAAACCCTAACACTAACCCTAACCCTAAAGCCTAAACCCTAACTCTAACCCTAACCCTAACCCTAAACCCTAAACACTAACCTTAACCCTAACCCTAAACCTAAACTGTAACCCTAACACTAACCCTATCCCTAAAACCTAACCCTAACCCTAACCCTAACCATAACCCTAACCCTAACCCTAACCCTAACACTAAACCCTAAACCCTAACACTAACCCTAACCCTAAAGCCTAAAACCTAACTCTAACCCTAACCCTAACCCTAAACCCTAAACCCTAACCTTAACCCTAACCCTAAACCTAAACCGTAACCCTAACCCTAACCCTATCCCTAAAACCTAACCCTAACCCTAACCATAACTCTAACCCTAACCCTAACCCTAACCCTATCCCTAAACCCTAACCCTAAAATGTAAACACTAACCCTCCCCTATTCCTAAACCTAACCCTAACCCTAAACCCTAAACCCTAACCTTAACCCTAACCCTAAACCTAAATCGTAACCCTAACCCTAACCCTATCCCTAAAACCTAACCCTAACCCTAACCCTAACCCTAACCCTAACCTAACCCTAACCATAACCCTAACACTCGCTAAACCTAACTCTGACCCTTACCGTCTCTCTATCTTTAACTCTAACCCTCATCCTGTAACTAACCCTGTCCCTAAACCTAACCTTAACCATCAGCCAAAACCTAAACTTAACTATAACCCTAACACTAAACCTAACCATGTCTCAAACCCGAAACGTGTACCTAACCCTAACCCTAACCTTAACCCTAACACTAAACCCGAAACCCTAACACTAACCCTAACCCTAAACCTAAACCCTAAACCCAAACCCTAACCCTAACGCTAACCCTAACCATAAACACTAAACCCTAAACCTAACCCTAACCCTAACCCTAACCCTAAACCCTAAACCCTAACACTAACCCTAACCCTAAAGCCTAAACCCTAACTCTAACCATAACCCTAACACTTAACCCTAAACCCTAACATTAACACTAACCCTAAACCTAAACCGTAACCCTAACCCTAACCCTATCCCTAAAACCTAACGCTAACCCTAACCCTAACCCTAACCCTAACCCTAACCCTAACTCTAACCCTAACCCTAACCGTAACCCTAAACCCTAAACCCTAACACTAACCCTAACCCTAAAGCCTAAACCCTAACTCTAACCCTAACCCTAACCCTAAACCCTAAACCCTAACATTAACCCTAACCCTAACCCTAAACCCTAAACCCTAACCCTCACCCTAACCCTAAAACCTAACCCTAACCCTAACCCTAACCCTAACCCTAAATCTAACCCTAACCCTAACCCTAACCCTATCCCTAAACCCTAACCCTAAAATGTAAACACTAACCCTCCCCTATTCCTAACCCTAACCCTAACCCTAACCCTAAACCCTAACCTAACCTTATCCCTAACCCTAACACTGTTGCTAAACCTAACTCTGACGCTTACCGTCTCTCCAACCTTAACTCTAACCCTCACCCTGTACTAACCCTGTCCCTAAACCTAAACTTAAACATCAGACAAAACCTAAACTTAATATTACCCTAACAGTAAACCTAACCATGTCCCAAACCCTAATCCTGTCCCTAACCCTAACCCTAACCCTAACCCTAACCCTAACACTAACCCTAAACCTAAACCTAAACACTAAACCCAAAACCTAACCCTAACGCTAACCCTAACCATAAACACTAAACCCTAACCCTAACCCTAAC
>CM063100.1:65425911-65428411 GCA_031876335.1 Hipposideros larvatus
CCCTCACCGTGTAACTAACCCTGTCCCTAAACCTAACCTTAACCATCAGCCAAAACCTAAACTTAAGTATAACCCTAACACTAAACCTAACCATGTCTCAAACACGAAACGTGTACCTAACCCTAACACTAACCTTAACCCTAACACTAAACCCGAAACCCTAACACTAACCCTAACCCTAAACCTAAACCCTAAACCCAAACCCTAACACTAACGCTAACCCTAACCATAAACACTAAACCCTAAACCTAACCCTAACCCTAACCCTAACCCTAACCCTAACCCTATCCCTAAACTCTAACCCTAAAATCTAAACACTAACCCTGCCCTATTCCTAACTCTAACCCTAACCCTAACCTAAACCCTAACCTAACATGATCCCTAACACTAACACTGTCGCTAAACCTAACTCTGACCCTTACCGTCTCTCTATCTTTAACTCTAACCCTCACCCTGTAACTAACCCTGTCCCTAAACCTAACCTTAACCATCAGCCAAAACCTAAACTTAACTATAACCCTAACACTAAACCTAACCATGTCTCAAACCCGAAACGTGTACCTAACCCTAACCCTAACCTTAACCCTAACACTAAACTGGAAACCCTAACACTAACCCTAACCCTAAACCTAAACACTAAACCCAAACTTTAACCCTAACGCTAACCCTAACCATAAACACTAAACCCTAACCCTAACCCTAACCCTAACCCTAACCCTAAACCCTAAACCCTAACACTAACCCTAACCCTAAAGCCTAAACCCTAACTCTAACCCTAACCCTAACCCTAAACCCTAAACCCTAACCCTAACCCTATCCCTAAAACCTAACCCTAACCCTAACCGTAACCATAACCTTAACTCTAACACTAACACTAACCCTAACCCTATCCCTAAACCCTAACCCTAAAATGTAAACACTAACCCTCCCCTATTCCTAACCCTAACACAAACCCTAACCCTAAACCCTAACCTAACATGATCTCTAACCCTAACACTGTCGCTAAACCTAACTCTGACCCTTACCGTCTCTCCACCCTTAACTCTAACCCTCACCCTGTCACTAACCCTGTCCCTAAACCTAAACTTAAGCATCAGACAAAACCTAAACTTAATATAACCCTAACAGTAAACCTAACCTTGTCCCAAACCCTAATCCTGTCCCTAACCCTAAACCTAATGCTAACCCTAACCCTAACCCTAACCCTAAACCCTAAACCCTAGCCTTAACCCTAACCCTAAACCTAAACCGTAACCCTAACACTAACCCTATCCCTAAAACCTAACCCTAACCCTAACCCTAACCCTAACACTAACCTTAACCCTAACACTAAACCCGAAACCCTAACACTAACCCTAACCCTAAACCTAAACCCTAAACCCAAACCCTAACCCTAACGCTAACCGTAACCATAAACACTAAACCCTAACCCTAACCCTAACCCTAACCCTAAACCCTAAACCCTAACACTAACCCTAACCCTAAAGCCTAAAACCTAACTCTAACCCTAACCCTAACCCTAAACCCTAAACTCTAACCTTAACCCTAACCCTAAACCTAAACCGTAACCCTAACCCTAACCCTAACCCTAACCCTACCGTAACCCTAACTCTAACCCTAACCCTAACCCTAACCCTAACCCTAAAACCTAAACCCTAACACTATCCCTAACCCTAAAGCCTAAACCCTAACTCTAACCCTAACTCTAACCCTAAACCCTAAACCCTAACCTTAACCCTAACCCTAAACCTAAATCGTAACCCTAACCCTAACCCTATCCCTAAAACCAAACCCTAACCCTAACACTAACTGTAACCCTAACCCTAACCCTAACCCTATCCCTAAATCCTAACCCTAAAATGTAAACACTAACCCTCCCCTATTCCTAACCCTAACCCTAACCCTAACCCTAAACCCTAACCTAACCTGATCCCTAACCCTAACACTGTCGCTAAACCTAACTCTGACCCTTACCGTCTCTCCAACCTTAACTCTAACCCTCACCCTGTCACTAACCCTGTCCCTAAACCTAAACTTAAGCATCAGACAAAACCTAAACTTAATATAACCCTAACAGTAAACCTAACCATGTCCCAAACCCTAATCCTGTCCCTAACCCTAAACCTAATGCTAACCCTAACCCTAACCCTAACCCTAAACCCTAAACACTAACCTTAACCCTAACCCTAAACCTAAACCGTAACCCTAACCCTAACCCTATCCCTAAAACCTAACCCTAACCATAACCCTAACACTAACCTAACCCTAACCCTAACCCTAACACTGTCGCTAAACCTAACTCTGACACTTACCGTCTCTCTATCTTTAACTCTAACCCTCACCCTGTAACTAACCCTGACCCTAAACCTAACCTTAACCATCAGCCAAAACCTAAACTTAACTATAACCCTAACACTAAACCTAACCATGTCTCAAACCCGAATCGTGGACCTAACCCTAACCATAACCTTAACCCTAACACTAAACCCGAAACCCTAAC
>CM063100.1:65433411-65495911 GCA_031876335.1 Hipposideros larvatus
CTAACCCTAAAATGTAAAAACTAACCCTCCCCTATTCCTAACCCTAACCCTAACGCTAACCCTAAACCCTAACCTAACCTGATCCCTAACCCTAACACTGTTGCTAAACCTAACTCTGACCCTTACCGTCTCTCCAACCTTAACTCTAACCCTCACCCTGTCACTAACCCTGTCCCTAAACCTAAACTTAAGCATCAGACAAAACCTAAACTTAATATAACCCTAACAGTAAACCTAACCATGTCCCAAACCCTAATCCTGCCCCTAACCCTAACCCTAACGATAACCCTAACCCTAAATCCTAAACCCTAACCCTAACCCTAAATCTAAACCCTAACTCTAACCCTAAACCTAACCTAACCCTAACCCTAACCCTAACACTGTCGCTAAACCTAACTCTGAACCTTAACGTCTCTCTATCTTTAACTCTAACCCTCACCCTGTAACTAACCCTGTCCCTAAACCTAACCTTAACCATCAGCCAAAACCTAAACTTAACTATAACCCTAACACTAAACCTAACCATGTCTCAAACCCAAATCGTGTACCTAACCCTAACCATAACCTTAACCCTAACACTAAACCCGAAACCCTAACACTAACCCTAACCCTAAACCTAAACCCTAAACCCAAACCCTAACCCTAACGCTAACCCTAACTTTAAACACTAAACCCTAACCCTAACCCTGACCCTAAACCTAACCCTAACCCTAAACCTAAACCCTAAACCCTAACACTATCCCTAACCCTAAAGCCTGAACCCCAACTCTAACCCTAACCCTAACCCTAAACCCTAAACCCTAACCTTAACCCTAACCCTAAACCTAAACCGTAACCCTAACCCTAACCCTATCCCTAAAACCTAACCCTAACCCTAACCCTAACCCTAACCCTAACTCTAACCCTAACCCTAACACTAACCCTATCCCTAAACCCTAACCCTAAAATGTAAACACTAACCCTCCCCTATTCCTACCCCTAACCCTAACGCTAACCCTAAACCCTAACCTAACCTGATACCTAACCCTAACACTGTCGCTAAACCTAACTCTGACCCTTACCGTCTCTCCAACCTTAACTCTAACCCTCACCCAGTCACTAACCCTGTCCCTAAACCTAAACTTAAGCATCAGACAAAACCTAAACTTAATATAACCCTAACAGTAAACCTAACCATGTCCCAAACCCTAATCCTGCCCCTAACCCTAACCCTAACCCTAACCATAACCCTAACCCTAAATCCTAAACACTAACCCTAACCCTAAACCTAAACCCTAACTCTAACCCTAACCCTAACCTAACCCTAACCCTAACCCTAACACTGTCGCTAAACCTCACTCTGACCCTTAACGTCTCTCTATTTTTAACTCTAACCCTCACCCTGTAACTAAACCTGTCCCTAAACCTAAACTTAACCATCAGCAAAAACCTAAACTTAACTATAACCCTAACACTAAACCTAACCATGGCTCAAACCCAAAACGTGTACCTAACCATAACCCTAACCTTAACCCTAACACTAAACCCGAAACCCTAACACTAACCCTAACCCTAAACCTAAACCCTAAACCCAAACCCTAACCCTAACGCTAACCCTAACCATAAACACTAAACCCTAACCCTAAACCTAACCCTAACCGTAACCCTAAACCCTAAACCCTAACACTAACCCTAACCCTAAAGCCTAAACACTAACTCTAACCCTAACCCTAACCCTAAACCCTAAAACCTAACCTTAACCCTAACCCTAACACTAAACCGTAACCCTAAGCCTAACCCTATTCCTAAAACCTACGCCTAACCCTAACCCTAACCCTAACCCTAACACTCACCCTGTAACTAAGCCTGTCCCTAAACCTAACCTTAACCATCAGCCAAAACCTAAACTTAACCATAACCCTAACACTAAACCTAAACATGTCTCAAATCCGAATCGTGTACCTAACACTAACCCTAAACTTAACCCTAACCCGAAACCCGAAACCCTAACCCTAACCGTAACCCTAAACAGTAAGCCCTAACTCTAACCCTAACCCTAACCCTAAAGCCTAAATCCTAACTCTAACCCTAACCCTAACCCTAACCCTAACCCTAAGCCTATCCCTAAACCCTAACCCTAAAATGTAAACACTAACCCTCCCCTATTCCTAACCCGAACCCTAACCCTAACCCTAAACCCTAACGTAACCTGATTGCTAACACTAACACTGTCGCTAAACCTAACTCTGACCCTTACCGTCTCTCTAAACTTAACTCTAACCCTCACCCTGTCACTAAACCTGTCCCTAAAACTAACCTTAACCATCAGCCAAAACCAAAACTTAACTATAACCCTACACTAAACCTAACCATTTCCCAAACCCTAATCCTGCCCCTAACCCTAACCCTAACCCTAAACATAACCCTAACCCTAAATCCTAAACCCTAACCCTAACCCTAACCCTAAACCCTAACTCTAACCCTAACCTAACCCTAACCCTAACCCTAACACTGTCGCTAAACCTAACTCTGAATCTTACCGTCTCTCTATCTTTAACTCTCACCCTCACCCTGTAACTAACCCTGTCCCTAAACTAACCTTAACCATCAGCCAAAACCTAAACTTAACTATAACCCTAACACTAAACCTAACCATGTCTCAAACCCGAAACGTGTACCTAACCCTAACCCTAACCTTAACCCTAACACTAAACCCAAAACCCTAACACTAACCCTAACCCTAAACCTAAACCCTAAACCCAAACCCTATCCCTAATGCTAACCCTAACCATAAACACTAAACCCTAACCCTAACCCTAACCCTAACCCTAACCCTAAACCCTAAACCCTCACACTAACCCTAACCCTAAAGCCTAAACCCTAACTCTAACCCTAACCCTAACCCTAAACCCTAAACCCTAACCTTAACCCTAACCCTAAACCTAAACCGTAACCCTAACCCTAACCCTATCCCTAAAACCTAACCCTAACCCTAACCCTAACCCTAACCCTAACCCTAACCCTAAACCCTAACCTAACCTGATCCTTAACCCTAACACTGTCGCTAAACCTAACTCTGACCCTTACCATCTCTCCAACCTTAACATTAACCCTCACCCTGTCACTAACCCTGTCCCTAAACCTAAACTTAAGCATCAGACAAAACCTAAACTTAATATAACCCTAACAGTAAACCTAACCATGTCCCAAACCCTAATCCTGCCCCTAACCCTAACCCTAACCCTAACCCTAACCCTAACCCTTACCCTAACCCTAACCCTAACCCTAAACCACCCTGTCACTAAACCTGTCCCTAAAACTAACCTTAACCATCAGCCAAAACCAAAACTTAACTATAACCCTACACTAAACCTAACCATTTCCCAAACCGTAATCCTGACCCTAACCCTAACCCTAACCCTAACCATAACCCTAACCCTAAATCCTAAACCCTAACCCTAAACCTAAACCCTAACTCTAACCCTAACCCTAACCTAACCCTAACCCTAACCCTAACACTGTCGCTAAACCTAACTCTGACTCTTACCGTCTCTCTATCTTTAACTCTAACCCTCACCCTGTAACTAACCCTGTCCCTAAACCTAACCTTAACCATCAGCCAAAACCTAAACTTAACTATAACCCTAACACTAAACCTAACCATGTCTCAAACCCGAAACGTGTACCTAACCCTAACCCTAACCTTAACCCTAACACTAAACCCAAAACCCTAACCCTAACCCTAACCCTAACCCTAACCCTAAAGCCTAAACCCTAACTCTAACCGTAACCCTAACCCTAAACCCTAAACCCTAACCTGAACCCTAACCCTAAACCTAAACCGTAACCCTAACGCTAACACTATCCCTAAAACCTAACCCTAACCCTAACCCTAACCCTAACCCTAACCCTAACTCTAACCCTAACCCTAACCCTAAACCTATCCCTAAACCCTAACCCTAAAATGTAAACACTAACCCTCCCCTATTCCTAACCCTAACCCTAACCCTAACCCTAAACCCTAACCTAACCTGATCCCTAACCCTAACACTGTCGCTAAACCTAACTTTGACCCTTACCGTCTCTCCAACCTTAACTCTAACCCTCACCCTGTCATTAACCCTGTCCCTAAACCTAAACTTAAGCATCAGACAAAACCTAAACTTAATATTACCCTAACAGTAAACCTAACCATGTCCCAAACCCTAATCCTGTCCCTAACCCTAACCCTAACCATAACCCTAACCCTAACACTAACCCTAACCCTAAACCTAAACACTAAACCCAAAACCTAACCCTAACGCTAACCCTAACCATAAACACTAAACCCTAACCCTAACCCTAACCCTATCCCTAACCCTAAACCCTAAACCCTAACACTAACCCTAACCCTAAAGCCTAAACCCTAACTCTAACCCTAACCCTAACCCTACACCCTAAACCCTAACCTTAACCCTAACCCTAAACCTAAACCGTAACCCTAACACTAACCCTATCCCTAAAACCTAACCCTATCCCTAACCCTAACTCTAACCCTAACCCTAACCCTAACCCTATCCCTAAACCCTAACCCTAAAATGTAAACCCCTCCCCTCCCCTATTCCTAACCCTAACCCTAACCCTAACCCTAAACCCTAACCTAACCTGATCCCTAACCATAACACTGTCGCTAAACCTAACTCTGACCCTTACCGTCTCTCCAACCTTAACTCTAACCCTCACCCTGTCACTAACCCTGTCCCTAAACCTAAACTTAAGCATCAGACAAAACCTAAACTTAATATAACCCTAACAGTAAACCTAACCATGTCCCAAACCCTAATCCTGTCCCTAACCCTAAACCTAATGCTAACCCTAACCCTAACCCTAACCCTAAACCCTAAACCCTAACCTTAACCCTAACCCTAAACCTAAACCGTAACCCTAACCCTAACCCTATCCCTAAAACCTACACCTAACCCTAACCCTAACCCTAACCTAACCCTAACCCTAACACTGTCGTTAAACCTAACTCTGACACTTACCGTCTCTCTATCTATAACTCTAACCCTCACCCTGTAACTAACGCTGTCCCTAAACCTAACCTTAACCATCAGCCAAAACATAAACTTAACTATAACCCGAACACTAAACCTAACCATGTCTCAAACCCGAATCGTGTACCTACCCCATACCATAACCTTAACCCTAACACTAAACCCGAAACCCTAACACTAACCCTAACCCTAAACCTAAACCCTAACCCCAAACCCTAACCCTAACGCTAACCCTAACCTTAAACACTAAACCCTAACTCTAACCCTAACCCTAACCCTAACCCTAAACCCTAAACCCTAACACTATCCCTAACCCTGAAGCCTAAACCCTAACTCTAACCCTAACCCTAACCCTAAACACTAAACCCTAACCTTAACCCTAACCCTAAACCTAAACGGTAACCCTAACCCTAACCCTATCCCTAAAACCTAACCCTAACTCTAACCCTAACACTAACCCTAACTCTAACCCTAACCCTAACCCTAACCCTATCCCTAAACCCTAACCCTAAAATGTAAACACTAACCCTCCCCTATTCCTAACCCTAACCCTAACGCTAACCCTAAACCCTAACCTAACCTGATCCCTAACCCTAACACTGTCGCTAAACCTAACTCTGACCCTTAACGTCTCTCTATCTTTAACTCTAACCCTCACCCTGTAACTAACCCTGTCCCTAAACCTAACCTTAACCATCAGCCAAAACCTAAACTTAACTATAACCCTAACACTAAACCTAACCATGACTCAAACCCGAAACGTGTACCTAACCCTAACCCTAACTTTAACCCTAACACTAAACCCGAAACCCTAACCCTAACCCTAACCCTAACCCTAAACCCTAAAGCCTAACCTTAACCCTAACCCTAAACCTAAACCGTAACCCTAACCCTAACCCTACCCCTAAAACCTAACCCTAACCCTAACCCTAAACCTAACCCTAAATCTAACCCTAACCCTAACCCTAACCCTATGCCTAAACCCTAACCCTGAAATGTAAACACTAACCCTCCCCTATTCCTAACCCTAACCCTAACCTTAACCCTGAACCCTAACCTAACCTGATCCCTAACCCTAACACTGTCGCTAAACCTAACTCTGACCCTTACCGTCACTCCAACCTTAACTCTAACCCTCAGCCTGTCACTAACCCTGTCCCTAAACCTAAACTTAAGCATCAGACAAAACCTAAACTTAATATAACCCTAACAGTAAACCTAAATATGTCCCAAACCCTAATCCTGTCCCTAACCCTAAACCTAATGCTAAACCTAACCCTAACCCTAACCCTAAACCCTAAACACTAAACTTAACCCTAACCCTAAACCTAAACTGTAACCCTAACCCTAACCCTATCCCTAAAACCTAACCCTAACCCTAACCCTAACCCTAACCCTAACCTAACCCTAACCCTAACCCTAACACTGTCGCTAAACCTAACTCTGTACCTTACCGTCTCTCTAACTTTAACTCTAACCCTCACCCTGTAACTAACCCTGTCCCTAACCTTAACCTTAACCATCAGCCAAAACCTGAACTAAACCATAACCCTAACACGAAACCTAAACATGTCTCAAACCCGAATCGTGTACCTAACCCTAACCCTAAACTTAACCCTAAACCTAAACCCGAATCCCTAACCCTAACCCTAACCCTAACCCTAAACCAGAAGCCCTAACTCTAACTCTAAACCTAACCCTAAAGCCTAAATCCTAACTCTAAACCTAACCCTAACACTAACCCTAAACCTATCCCTAAATCCTAACCCTAAAATGTAAACACTAACCCTCCCCTATTCCTAACCCTAACCGTAACCCTAACCCTAAACCCTAACCTAACCTGATCCCTAACACTAACACTCTCGCTAAACCTAACTCTGACCCTTACCGTCTCTCCAACCTAAACTCTAACCCTCACCCTGTCACTAACCATGTCCCTAAACCTAAACTTAAGCATCAGACAAAACCTAAGCTTAATATAACCCAAACAGTAAACCTAACCATGTCCCAAACCCTAATCCTGCCCCTAACCCTAACCCTAAACCTAACCATAACCCTAACCCTAAATCCTAAACCCTAAGCCTAACCCTAACCCTAAACCCTAACTCTAACCCTAACCCTAACCTAACCGTAACCCTAACCCTAACACTGTCGCTAAACCTAACTCTGACCCTTACCGTCTCTCTATCTTTAACTCTAACCCTCACCCTGTAACTAACCCTGTCCCTAAACCTAACCTTAACCATCAGCCAAAACCTAAACTTAACTATAACCCTAACACTAAACCTAACCATGTCTCAAACCCGAAACGTGTACCTAACCCTAACCCTAACCGTAACCCTAACACTAAACACGAAACCCTAACACTAACCCTAACCCTAAACCTAAACCCTAAACCCAAACCCTAACACTAACGCTAACCCTAACCATAAACACTAAACCCTAACCCTAACCCTAACCCTAAACCTAAACCCTAAACCCTAACACTAACCCTAAACATAAAGCCTAAACCCTAACTATAACCCTAACCTTAACCCTAAACCCTATACCCTAACCTTAACCCTAACCCTAAACCTAAATCGTAACCCTAACCCTAACCCTATCCCTAAAACCTAACCCTAACCCTAACCCAAACCCTAACTCTAACCCTAACACTAACCCTATCCCTAAACCCTAACCCTAAAATGTAAACACTAACCCTCCCCTATTCCTAACCCTAACCCTAACCCTAACCCTAAACCCTAACCTAACCTGATCCCTAACCCTAACACTGTCGCTAAACCTAACTCTGACCCTTACCGTCTCTCCAACCTTAACTCTAACCCTCACCCTGTCACTAACCCTGTCCCTAAACATAAACTTAAGCATCAGACAAAATCTAAACTTAATATAACCCTAACAGTAAACCTAACCATGTCCCAAACCCTAATCCTGTCCCTAACCCTAAACCTAATGCTAACCCTAACCCTAACCCTAACCCTAAACCCTAAACCCTAACCTTAACCCTAACCCTAAACCTAAGCCGTAACCCTAAACCTAACCCTATCCCTAAAACCTAACCCTAACCCTAACCCTAACACTGTCGCTAAACCTAACTCTGTACCTTACCGTCTCTCTAACTTAACTCTAACCCTCACCCTGTAACTAACCCTGTCCCTAAACCTAACCTTAACCATCAGCCAAAACCTAAACTTAACCATAACCCTAACACTAAACCTAAACATGTCTCAAACCCGAATCGTGTACCTAACCCTAACCCTAAACTTAACCCTAACACTAAACCCGAAACCCTAACCCTAACCCTAAACCTAACCCTAAACCGTAAGCCCTAACTCTAACCCTAACCCTATCCCTAAAGCCTAAATCCTAACTCTAACCCTAACCCTAACCCTAACACTAACCCTATCCCTAAACCCTAACCCTAAAATGTAAACACTAACGCTCCCCTATTCCTAACCCTAACCCTCACCCTAACCCTAAACCCTAACCTAACCTGATCCCTAACCCTAACACTGTCGCTAAACCTAACTCTAACCCTTACCGTCTCTCCAACCTTAACTCTAATCCTCACCCTGTCACTAACCCTGTCCCTAAACCTAAACTTAAGCATCAGACAAAACGTAAACTTAATATAACCCTAACAGTAAACCTAACCATGTCCCAAACCCTAATCCTGTCCCTAAACCTAAACCTAATGCTAACCCTAACCCTAACCCTAACCCTAAACCCTAAACCCTAACCTTAACCCTAACCCTAAACCTAAACCATAACCCTAACCCTAACCCTATCCCTAAAACCTAACCCTAACTCTAACCCTAACCCTAACCCTAACCTAACCCTAACCCTAACCCTAACACTGTCGCTAAACCTAACTCTGACCCTTACCGTCTCTCTGTCTTTAACTCTAACCCTCACCCTGTAACTAACCCTGTCCCTAAACCTAACCTTAACCATCAGCCAAAACCTAAACTTAACTATAACCCTAACACTAAACCTAACCATGTCTCAAACCCAAAACGTGTACCTAACCCTAACCCTAACCTTAACCCTAACACTAAACCCGAAACCCTAACAATAACCCTAACCCTAAACCTAAACCCTAAACCCAAACCCTAACCCTAACGCTAACCCTAACCATAAACACTAAACCCTAACCCTAACCCTAAACCCTAAACCCTACCACTAACCCTAACCCTAAAGCCTAAACCCTAACTCTAACCCTAACCCTAACCCTAAACCCTAATCCCTAACCTTAACCCTAACCCTAAACCTAAACCGTAACCCTAACCCTAACCCTATCCCTAAAACCTAACCCTAACCCTAACCCTAACCCTAATCCTAACCCGAAACCCTAAACCCTAACACTAACCCTAACCCTAAAGCCTAAACCCTAACTCTAACCCTAACCCTAACCCTAAACCCTAAACCCTAACCTTAACCCTAACTCTAAACCTAAACCGTAACCCTAACCCTAACCCTATCCCTAAAACCTAACCCTAACCCTAACCCAAACCCTAACCCTAACCTAACACTAACCCTAACCCTAACACTGTCGCTAAACCTAACTCTGTACCTTACCGTCTCTCTAACTTTAACTCTAACCCTCACCCTGTAACTAACCCTGTCCCTAAACCTAACCTTAACCATCAGCCAAAACCTTAACTTAACCATAACCCTAACACTAAACCTAAACATGTCTCAAACCCGAATCCTGTACCTAACCCTAACCCTAAACTTAACCCTAACCCGAAACCCGAAACCCTAACCCTAACCCTAACCCTAACCCTAAACCGTAAGCCCTAACTCTAACCCTAAACCTAACTCTAAAGCCTAAATCCTAACTCTAACCCTAACCCTAACCCTAACCCTAATCCTATCCCTAAACCCTAACCCTAAAATGTAAACATTAACCCTCCCCTATTCCTAACCGTAACCCTAACCCTAACCCTAAACCCTAACCTAACCTGATCCCTAACCCTAACACTGTCGCTAAACCTAACTCTGACCCTTACCGTCTCTCCAACCTTAACTCTAACCCTTACCCTGTCACTAACCCTGTCCCTAAACATAAACTTAAGCATCAGACAAAACCTAAACTTAATATAACCCTAACAGTAAACCTAACCATATCCCAAACCCTAATCCTGTCCCTAACCCTAAACCTAATGCTAACCCTAACCCTAACCCTAACCATAAACCCTAAACCCTAACCTTAACCCTAACCCTAAACCTAAACCGTAACCCTAACCCTAACCCTATCCCTAAAACCTAACCCTAACCCTAACCCTAACCCTAACCCTAACCTAACCCTAACCCTAACCCTAACACTGTCGCTAAACCTAACTCTGACCTTTACCGTCTCTCTATCTTTAATTCTAACCCTCACCCTGTAACTAACCCTGTCCCTAAACCTAACCTTAACCATCAGCCAAAACCTAAACTTAACTATAACCCTAACACTAAACCTAACCATGTCTCAATCCCGAAACGTGTACCTAACCCTAACCTTAACCCTAACACTAAACCCGAAACCCTAACACTAACCCTAACCCTAAACCTAAACCCTAAACCCAAACCCTAACCCTAACGCTAACCCTAACCATAAACACTAAACCCTAACCCTAACCCTAACCCTAACCCTAACCCTAAACCCTAAACCCTAACACTAACCCTAACCCTAAAGCCTAAACCCTAACTCTAACCCTTACCCTAACACTAACCCTAACCCTATCCCTAAACCCTAACCCTAAAATCTAAACACTAACCCTCACCTATTCCTAACCCTAACCCTAAACCCTAACCTAACACGATCCCTTACACTAACACTGTCGCTAAACCTAATTCTGAACCTTACCGACTGTCTAACCTTAACTCTAACCCTCACCCTGTCACTCAACCTGTCCCTAAAACTAAACTTAACCATCAGCCAAAACCAAAACTTAACTATAACCCTAACACTAAACTTAACCATGTACCAAACCCTAATCGTGCCCCTAACTGTAACCCTAACCCTAACCCTAACCCTAACCCTAACGCTACCCCTAACCCTAAACCGTAAACTCTAACCCTAACCCTAACCCTAACCCTATCCCTAAAACCTAACCCTAACCCAAACCGTAGCCCTAACCCTAACCCTCATCCTAACTCTAACAGTCACTGTGTCGCTACGCAATCCCTGCCCCTGTAGCTAAACCTTTTCCTACCCCAAAACCTAAACCTAAACGTATCCCTAGCGCTAACTCTAAATGGAGCCCTGACACTCTTCCCAACTCTGTCCCTAACCCTAATCCTAACACGAACCCTAACCCTAATGCTAACCCTAACCCTAACCCTAACCCTAAACCCTAACATAACCCGATCCCTAACCCTAACACTGTCGCTAATCCTAACTCTGAACCTTACCGACTCTCTAACCTTAACTCTAACACTCACCCTGTCACTCAACCTGTCCCTAAAACTAAACTTAACCATCAGCCAAAACCAAAACTTAACTATAACCCTAACATTAAACCTAACCATGTCCAAAACCCTAATCGTGCCCCTAACCCTAACCCTAACCCTAACACTAACCCTAACCCTAACGCTACCCCTAACCCTAAACCATAAACTCTAACCCTAACCCTAACCCTATCCCTAAACCCTAACCCTAACCCAAACCCTAGCCCTAACCCTAACCCTATTCCTAACTCTAACACTCACTGTGTCCCTACGCAATCCCTGCCCCTGTAGCTAAACCTTTCCCTACCCCAAAACCTAAACCTAAACGTATCCCTAGCCCTAACTCTAATTGGAGCCCTAACACTCTTCCCAACTCTGTCCCTAACCCTAATCCTAACACGAACCCTAACCCTAATGCTAACCCAAACCCTAACTCTGTCCTTCAACACTAAACCTAAAACTAACCCTAATTCTAACCGTGTCTCTAAACCTAATCCTAGTTCTAATCCTGTCCCTTACCTTAAAGCAAACTCTGTCGGTAACCCTAACCCTACCCCTAACTTCATCCTGTTTATAAACCTAAACCTAATGTCACCTTGGAGCTTCCGATTCGAATGCTCCTGTGCACTGAGCCTTTCACGTCATAAGGAAATGTCTCGGAATGCTAAGACCCGAGGGATTGATCGCAGTAAAATTTCCTTATCCGGTGGTCTCGGAATGCTGAGTCCATCCGGGGGATCATGCGTACATGTGAAAGCAAAACTTGTGTTTGATCACAATGAGTTTTGGCGAAGCAGCTGCCAGACAAATAGAATCAACCCCCTGTGTATAGATATTCAAATTGACTTCTTGGTGGCAGTTGTAAAGAAAAGCTATGCGCCCACAGTATTAAGGCTTGGGACTCAGAGATGAGAACACTGGCCCACAGAAACACTATTTTTGGCTCTGGTGTTTCTTAACTCTTCGCCATGTAACTGAAGTTCCCCAGTCGATGTCACGTCAGGCATGATACCCTAACACTAACATTAAACGTGTCCTCCATTCTAACCCAACCCTTAACACTAAACGTAACCCTGAAACTGTCCCTTACATGAACCGTAACGTTAGCCATGTTCCTAACTGTAACACTAACTCTGCCCTCAAACCTAGCTATGCCCCTAACCCTAACCCGTACATATCCTAACCTGAACCCAAACCTTACCATAATCCTACAGCAAACCTTGTCCTGCCCTGACTCTGTCCTGAACACTAACCCTGACCTAATCATAACCCTGTCCTTAACCCTAAATGTAACCCTAACTCTGTCCCTAAGCTTAACCCTAAACCTAACACTAACTATGTTCGTAACCCGAACTCTGTCCCGAACCCTAAAACAAACGCTAAACCAAACCCTAACCCTAAAAAGTATTCCTAACCCTAACACTACCCTTAACTCTGTTTTGAACCCTAATTTAAATATAACCGTGCCTCTCATCCTAACCGTAAGTCTAACCTTGTTTCTAACCCTACCCCTAGACCTATCCCTAACCTTAATGTTAACCTTAACTTGAGCGCTGACCCTAACTTTAACCCTAAACCTAACACTGTCCATAAACCTAACCCTAATTTTGTCCCTAACCATAACTGTAACCCTAAACTTAAACTTAACACTAACCCTGACAGTGTCCCTAACCTTAATCTTGTCTCTAACCCTAATCCTGTCCTTAACCTTAACCTTGTCTCTAACTCTAAGACCTCCCCTATGTCAAATGAAAACCCCAATTGTATTCCTCACCCTCATGCGAACCCTAAGCCATCCGTGTGCCTACCATGCATACGGTTCTTAATCCAAACCCTGTTATCGTAACCCTTTTCCTACCGAAATCTGAAAATAACCCTTTTTCTAAACTTCACACAAACTCCAAAACTAACCTTCTCCCTAAACTTAACCCTGTAGCTAACCCTAACCCTAACCCTAACAACTTCACTAACCCTAACCCTGTTTTTACACTTACTCATAACCAATTTTGTAACTCTAACCCGAAACCTGTCTCTACCCCTAACACTAAACCTACCCTAACCTGTCCCTAACACTGAATCTCAGCCAAACCCATACGCTAAACCAAACCGTGTCTTTATCACTACCCCTAAACCTTACACTAAGCTTAACTGTGTCCCTAATTTTAACGGAAACCCTAATCCTAACCAGAACACTAGCCTGTCTTTAACCATAACCCTAAATGTAAATCGAACTGTAAACCTAACCTTAGCCCTGACCCTAACACTAACACTAACCATTAACCTGTCCCTAAACTTAACGCTAAGAGTAACCTTAAATCTAACCATGTCGGTAAAGCTAAGCGTATCTCTAACCGTGACCCTAATTGTGTCATAAACCCTAACCCTAATCCAATCCATAAGCCTGTTCCTACTCTTAAACCTAACTCTGTACCTATCCCTAATTTAACCCTAACACTGACCCTGTTCCTGTCCCTAACGTTAACCCTAAACCTATTCTTAATCCTTAACGTTCCCCTAACTCTAAATCTAACCCTAACTCTAATCCTACTTCAGACCTAACCCTGACACTAACATACACCTCAAACCTAGCCCTAATCTTGTTCCTAACCCTAAACCTAACTGTAACCTGTCCCTAATCTTAACCTAAATCTTACCTATACCTTGACCCTAACCCTAACCATACCTGTCTCTAACCCTGACCCTAACCTTAAACCTGTCTCTAATCCCAACCCTAACCATAACCATATCCCTATCCCTGTGCCTGACCCTATCCCTACCCTAATCCGAAGGCCACCCTGACTCTAACACTAACCGTAGCCCTAAACTGAAACCTAACACTAAACTCAACTCCAAACCTAACCCTAACACTGTCTCTACACCTAACCTTAACCCTAACACTAAGCCTGTCACTAATACTAACACTATCACACAACCTAATCTGTTTCTAACCATAACGCTAACCTTAACCCTAACTCTGCTTCTAATATTAACCCTAACCCTAACACTGTCGCTAAACCTAACTCTGAACCTTACTGTCTCTCTAACCTTAACTCTAACCCTCACCCTTTCACTAATCCTGTCCCTAACCCTAACCTTAACCATCAGGCAAAACCTAAACTTAACTATAACCCTAACACTGAATTTAACCATGTCCCAAACCCGAATCGTGTCCCTAACCCTAAACCTAATCCTAACCATAACCCTAACCCTAAATCCTAAACCATAACCCTAACCCTAACCCTACCTTAAACCCTAAACCTAACCCTAAACCTATCCCTAAACCCTAACTTTAACCCTAACCCGAACCCTAAACCCTAATCCTAACGCTATCTCAAAACCCTAACCCTAACCCTAAACCCTAACCCTAAATCTAATCCTAACCTAACCCTAACCCTAAACCTAATACTGTCGCTAAACCTAACTCTGACCCTTACCGTCTCTCTAACTTTAACTCTAACCCTCACCCTGTAACTAACCCTGTCCCTAAACCTAACCTTAACCATCAGCCAAAACCTAAACTTAACTATAACACTAACACTAAACATAACCATGTCTCAAACGGGAATCGTGTACCTAACGCTAACCCTAACCTTGACCCTAACCCTAAACCCGAAACCCTAACCCTAATCCTAACACTAAACCTAAACCCTAAATCAAAACCCTAACCCTAACGCTAACCCTAACCCTAAACACTAAACCCTAACCCAAATCCAACCCTAAACTTAACCCTAAACCCTAAACCTAACCCTAACCCTAGCCCTAAAGCCTAAACCCTAACTCTAACCCTTACCCTAGCCCTATCCCTAACCCTATCCCTAAACCCTAACCCTAAAATCTAAACACTAACCCTCACCTATTCCTAACCCTAACCCTAACCCTAACCCTAAACCCTAACCTAACCCGATCCCTAACCCTAACACTGTCGCTAAACCTAACTCTGACCCTTACCGTCTCTCTAACCTTAACTGTAACACTCACCCTGTCACTAAACCTGTCCCTAAAACGAAACTTAACCATCAGCCAAAACCAAAACTTAACTATAACCCTAACACTAAACCTAACCATGTCCCAAACCCTAATCGTGCCCCTAACCCTAACCCTAACCCTAAACCCTAACCCTAACCCTGTCCCTAACCCTAAACCCTAAACCCTAACCCTAACGCTAACCCTAACCCTAAACCCTAACCCCTAAACCCTAACCCTAACCCTAACTCTAAACCTAACCCGAAACCCTAACCCTAACCCAAACCCTAACCTTAACTCTAACCCTAATCCTAACTCTGACACTCACTGTGACCCTACCCTATCCCTGCCCCTGTAGCTAAACCTTTTTCTAACCCAAAACCTAAATCTAAACGTATCCCTACCCCTAACTCTAAATGGAGCCCTAACACTCTTCCCAACTCTGTCCCTAACCCTAATCCTAACACGAACCCTAACCCTAACGCTAACACAAACCCTAACTCTGTCCTTCAACACTAAACGTAAAACTAACCCTAATTCTAACCGTGTCTCTAAACCTAATCCTAGTTCTAATCCTGTCCCTTACCCTAAAGCAAACTCTGTCGGTAACCCTAACCCTAAACCTAACTTCATCCTGTTTATAAACCTAACCCTAATGTCACCTTGGAGCTGCCGATTCGAATGCTCCTGTGCACTGAGCCTTTGACGTCATAAGGAAGTGTCTCCGAATGCTAAGACCCGAGGGAATGATCTCAGTACAACTTCCTTATCCGGTGGTCTCGGAATGCTGAGTCCATCCGGGGGATCATACATACATGTGAAAGCAAAACTTGTGTTTGATCAAAATGAGTTTTGGCGAAGCAGCTGCCAGACAAATAGAATCAACTCCCTGTGTATAGATATTCAAATTGACTTCTTGGTGGCAGTTGTAAAGAAAAGCTATGCGCCCACAGTATTAAGGCTTGGGCCTCAGAGATGAGAACACTGGCCCACAGAAACTCTATTTTTGGCTCTGGAGTTTCTTAACTCTTCGCCATCTAACTGTAGTTCCCCAGCCGATGTCACGTGAGACGTGATACCCTAACACTAACCCTAACCGTGTCCTCCATTCTAACCCAACCCTTAACACTAAACGTAACCCTGAAACGGTCCCTAACATGAACCCTAACCTTAGCCATGTTCCTAATCATAACACTGACTCTGCCCTCAACCCTAGCTATGCCCCTAACACTAACCCTAGCATATCCTAACCTGAACCCAAACCCTACCCTGATCCTACGGCCTGCCCTGACACTGTCCTGAACACTAACCCTGACCCTAATCATAACCCTGTCCTTAACCCTAACTCTAACCCTAACTCTGTCCCTAAGCTTAACCCTAAACCGAACACTAACTATGTCCCTAACCCTAACTCTGCCCCGAACCCTAAAACAAACCCTAAACCAGACCCTAACCCTAAAAAGTATTCCTAACCCTAACACTACCCTTAACTCTGTTTAGAACCCTAATATAAAAATAACCGTGCCTCTAATCCTAACCGTAAGTCTAACCTTGTTTCTAACCTTACCCCTAACTATCCATAACCTTAATGTTAACCTTAACTTGAGCGCTGACCCTAACTTTAACCCTAAACCTAACACTGTCCATAACCCTAACCCTAATTTTGTCCCTAACCATAACTGTAACCCTAAACTTAAACTTAACACTAACCCTGACAGTGTCCCTAACCTTAATCTTGTCTCTAACACTAATGCTGTCCCTAACCTTAACCTTGTCTCTAACCCTAAGACCTCCCCTATGTCAAATGAAAACCCCAAATGTATTCCTCACCCTCATGCGAACCCTAAGCCATCCGTGTGCCTACCATGCATACTCTTCTTAATCCAAACCCTGTTATTGTAAGCCTTTTCCTAAACCGAACTCTGAAAATAACCCTTTTTCTAAACTTCACACAAACCCCAAACCTAACCATCTCCCTAAACCTAACCCTGTAGCTAACCCTAACCCTAACCCTAACGACTTCACTAACCCTACCCCGGTTTTTACACTTACTCATAACGAATTTTGTAACTCTAACCCGAAAACTGCCTGTACCCCTAACACTAATCCTACCCTAACCTGTCCCTAACACTGAATCTCCCCCAAACCCATACCCTAAACCAAACCGTGTCTTTATCACTAACCCTAAACCTTACAGTAACCTTAACTGTGTCCCTAATTTTAACGGAAACCCTAATCCTAACCAGAACACTAGCTTGTCTTTAACCATAACCCTAAATGTAAATCGAACCAGAAACCTAACCCTAGCCCTGACCCTAACTCTAACACTAACCCTTAACCTGTCCCTAAACTTAACGCTCAGAGTAACCCTAAAGCTAACCATGTCGGTAAAGCTAAGTGTAACTCTAACCGTGACCCTAATTGTGTCATAAACCCTAACTCTAATCCGATCCCACAAGCCTGTTCCTACCCTTAAACCTAACTCTGTACCTATCCCTAATCATAACCCTAACACTGACCCTATTCCTGTCCCTAACGTTAACCCTAAACCTATCCTTAATCCTAACCGTTCCCCTAACTCTAATTCTAACCCTAACTCTAATCCTACTTCAGACCTAACCCTGACACTAACATAAACCTCAACCCTAGCCCTAATCTTGTTCCTAACCCTAAACCTAACTGTAACCTGTCCCTAATCTTAACCTAAATCTTACCTATACCTTGACCCTAACCCTAACCATACCTGTCTCTAACCCTGACCCTAACTTTAAACCTGTTTTTAATCCCAACCCTAAGCATAACCATATCCCTATCCCTGTGCCTGACCCTATCCCTACCCTAATCCGAAGGCCACCCTGTCTCTAACACTTACCATAGCCCTAAACTGAAACCTAACACTAAACTCAACTCCAAACCTAACCCTAACACTGTCCCAAACCCTAACGCTAACACTAACACTAAGCCTGTCACTAATACTAACACTATCACTCAACCTAATCTGCTTCTAACCATAACGCTAACCTTAACCTTAACTCTGACTCTAATATTAACCCTAACCCTAACACTGTCGCTAAACCTAACTCTGACCCTTACCGTCTCTCCACCCTTAACTCTAACCCAAACCCTGTCACTAACCCTGTCCCTAAACCTAAACTTAAGCATCAGACAAAACCTAAACTTAACTATAACCCTAACACTAAACCTAACCATGTCCCCAACCCTAATCCTGTCCCTAACCCTAAACCTATCGCTAACCCTAACCCTAACCCTAAACCCTAAACCCTAAACTTAACCATAACCCTAAACCTAAACCCTAACCCTAACCCTAACCATATCCCTAAAACCTAACCCTAACCCTAACCCTAACCTAACCTTAACCATCAGCCAGAACCAAAACTTAACTATAACCCTAACACTAAACCTAACCATGTCCCAAACCCTAATCCAGTCCCTAACCGTAACCCTAAACCTAACCCTAAACCCTAACCCTAACCCTAAAACTAACCCTAACACAAAACCTAACCATGTCTCAAACCCTAATCCTGTACCTAACCCTAACGCTAAACCCTAACCCTTACCCTAACCCTAACCCTAAACATAACACTGTCGCTAAACCTAACTCTGACCCTTAACGTCGCTCTAAACTTAACTCTAACACTCACCCTGTCACTAAACCTGTCTCTAAACCTAACCTTAACCATCAGCCAAAACCAAAACTTAACTATAAACTGAACACTAAACTTAACCATGTTCCAAACCCGAATCGTTTCCCTAACCCTATCCCTAACCTTAACCCCAACCCTAACCCTATCCCTAAACCCTAACCTTAACTTGAGCGCTGACCCTAACTTTAACCCTAAACCTAACACTGTCCATAACCCTAACCCTAATTTTGTCCCTAACCCTAACGGTAACCCTAAACTTAAACTTAACACTAACCCTGACAGTGTCCCTAAACTTCATCTTGTCTCTAACCATAATCCTGTCCCTAACCTTAACCTTGTCTCTAAATCTAAGACCTTCCCTATGTCAAATGAAAACCCCTATTGTATTCCTCACCCTCATGCGAACCCTAAGCCATCCGTGTGCATACCATGCATACTGTTCTTAATACAAACCCTGTTATCGTAACCCTTTTCCTAAACCGAAATCTGAAAATAACCCTTTTTCTAAACTTCACACAAACCCCAAAACTAACCTTCTCCTTATACTTAACCCTGTAGCTAACGCTAACCCTAACCCTAACAACTTCACTAACCCTAACCCTGTTTTTACACTTACTCATAACCAATTTTGTAACTCTAACCCGAAACCTGTCTCTACCCCTAACACTAATCCTACCCTAACCTGTCCCTAACACTGAATCTCACCCGAACCCATATCCTAAACCAAACCGTGTCTTTATCACTAACCCTAAACCTTACACTAAGCTTAACTGTGCCCCTAATTTTAACGGAAACCCTAATCCTAACCAGAACCCTAGCCTGTCTTTAACCATAAACCTAAATGTAAATGGAACCGTAAACCTAACCTTAGCCCTGACCCTAACTCTAACACTAACCGTTAACCTGTCCCTAAACTTAACGCTAAGAGTAACCCTAAATCTAACAATGTCGGGAAAGCTAAGCGTATCTCTAACCGTGACCCTAATTGTGTCATAAACCCTAACTCTAATCCGATCCCACAAGCCTGTTCCTACCCTTAAACCTAACTCTGTACCTATCCCTAATCATAACCCTAACACTGACCCTATTCCTGTCCCTAACGTTAACCCTAAACCTATCCTTAATCCTTAACGTTCCCCTAACTCTAATTCTAACCCTAACTCTAATCCTACTTCAGACCTAACCCTGACACTAACATACACCTCAAACCTAGCCCTAATATTGTTCCTAACCCTATACCTAACTGTAACCTGTCCCTAATCTTAACCTATACCTTGACCCTAACCCTTACCATACCTGTCTCTAACCCTGACCCTAACCTAAAACCTGTCTCTAATCCCAACCCTAACCATAACTATATCCCTATCCCTGTGCCTGACCCTAACCCTACCCTAATCCGAAGGCCACCCTGTCTCTAACACTAACCCTAGCCCTAAACTGAATCCTAACACTAAACTCAACTCCAAAGCTAACCCTAACACTGTCTCTAAACCTAACCTTAACCCTAACACTAAGCCTGTCACTAATACTAACACTATCACACAACCTAATCTGTTTCAAACCATAAGGCTAACCTTAACCCGAACTCTGCCTCTAATATTAATCCTAAACCTAACACTGTCGCTAATCCTAACTCTGATCCTTACTGTCTCTCTAACCCTAACCTAACCCTAACCCTAACACTAACACTGTCGCTAAACCTAACTCAAAATGTCCCCTGGTTTGTGATCGCAATGCCCATTGTTATTAATCATAATGACCTTTGTTTCTGATAACAATACCCCCTGATGAGTGATTAAAATGCTCCCTGCTTACTGATCACAATGGCCATTTCTTCCTGATCACTTTGCCCCCTGTTTACACATCACAGTACCCCTTATTCACTGATCACGATACTCCTTGCCTACTGATCACAATGCCCTTTGCTTCCTGATCACAATATCTCTTGCTTCATGATCACAATTCCCCTGGGTTCCTGATCACAATCCCCCATTCTTACTGATCACAATTCCACATCCTAACTGAGCACAATGCCCCCTGCTTTGTGATCACAAAGCCCCTTGCTCTTGATCATAATGACCCTTGTTTGTGATCACAATACCCCGATTAGTGATTACAATGCTCCTGCATACTGATCACAGTGCCCCTTTCCTCCTGATCACAATGACCCCTGCTTACTTATCAGAATGCCCCCAGTTAACACATCAAAGTACCCCTTGTTCACCTATCACTATACCCCTTGCCTACTGATCACAATGTCCTTTGTTTCCTGATCACAACTCCACATTCTTATTGATCACAATAACCCAGTTAATGATCACAATGCCCCTTTTTTCCTGATCACAATGCCCACTGCTTACTTTTCAGAATGCCCCCTGTTTACACATAACAGTACCCCTTGTTCACTGATCACAATAACCCTTGCCTACTGATCACAATGCCTTTGCTTCCTGATCACAATCCCTCTTGCTTCCTGATCACAATTCCCCTTGCTTCCTGATCACAATCGCCCATCTTTACTGATCACAAGGCCCACTGCATTGTCATCACAGTGCCCCTTGCTCTTGATCATGAGGACCCCTGTTTCTGATCACAATACCCCTGATTAGTGATTACAATGCTCCCTGCTTACTGATCACAATGACCCTTTCTTCCTTATCACAACGCCCCCTGCTTACTTTTCAGAATGCACCCTGTTTACACATCACAGTACACCTTGTTCACTGATCACAATACCTCTTGCCTACCGGTCACAATGCCCCTTGTTCTGAATCATAATGGCCCATGTTTGTGATCACAATACCACCCAATTAGTGATTACAATGCTCCCTGCTTACTGGTCAAAATGCCCCTTTATTCCTGATCAAAATTCCCCTTTTATTGATCACAATCACCCCTGATTACTTTTCAGAATGTCCCCTGTTTACACATCACAATACCCCTTGCCTACTGAACACAATGCCTTTTGCTCCTGAGCACAATACCTCTTGCTTCCTGATCTCAATTCCCCTTACTTCCTGATCACAATCCCCCATCCTTACTGTTCACAATACACCCTGTTACTGATCACAATGCCCCTTGCTTTGTGATTACAATGCCCCTTGTTCTTAATCATAATGACCCCTGTTTGTGATCAAAATACCACCTAATTAGTGATTACAATGCTCCCTGGTAACTGGTCAAAATGCCCCTTTCTTTCTGATCACAATGCGCCTGGTGACTTTTCAGAATGCCCCCTGTTAACACATCACAGTACCCCTTGTTCGCTGATCACAATACCCATTGCCTACTTCTCACTATGCCCTTTGCTTCCTGATCACAATGCCTCTTGCTTCCTGATAACAATTCACCTTGCTTCCTGATCACAATCCCCCATCTTTAGTGATCACAATGCCCCGTGTTACTGATCACAATACCCCCTGCTTTGTGATCACAATGCCCCTTGTTCTTAATCATAATGACCACTGTTTCTCATAACAATACCCCCTGATGAGTGATTAAAATGCTCCCTGCTTACTGATCATAATGGCCCTTTCTTCCTGATCACATTGCCCCCTGTTTACTCATCACAGTACGCATTGTTCACTGATCAAAATACCCCTTGCCTACTGATCACAATGCCCTTTGTTTCCTGATCACAATAACTGTGGCTTCCTGATCACAATTGCCCTTGCGTCCTGATCACAATCCCCCATCCTTACTGATCACAATACCCCCGATACTGATCTCAGTGCCCCCTGCTTAATTTTCAGAATATGCCCTGTTTACACATCACATACCTCTTCTTCACTGATCACGATAGCCCTTGCCTAATGATCACAATGCCCTTTGCTTCCTGATCAGAATATATCTTGCTTCCTGATCACAATTCCCTGGGTTCCTGATCACAATCCCCCATTCTTCCTGATCGCAATGCCCCTTGCTCTTGATAATAATGACCCTTGTTTGTGGTCACGATAACCTCTGATTAGTGATTACAATGCTCCCTGCTTACTGGTCAAAATGCCCCTTTCTTCCCGATCACACTGCCCAATTTTACTGATCACAATGCCCCCTGCTTTGTGATCACAATGCCCCTTCTTTACTGATCACAATGCCGCTTGTTCTTGATCATAATGACCCCTGTTTCTGATCACAATACCTCATGTTTAGTGATTACAATATTCCGTGCTTACTGCTCACAATGCCCTTTGGTTCCTGATCACAATGCCTCTTGCTTCCTGATCACAATTCCCCTTATTTGTTGATCACAATCCCCCATTCTTACTGATCACAATACCCCCGTTAATGATAACAATGCCCCTGCATTGTGATCACAATGCTCCGTCTTTACTGATCACAATGTCGCTTGTACTTGATCATAATGACCCCTGTTTCTGATCACAATTCCCCCTGAGTAGTGATTACAATGCTCCCTGCTTACTGTTCAAAATGCCCATTTGTTCCTGATCACAATGCCCCCTTTTCTCATCACAATGCATCCTGCATACTTTTCAGAATATCCCATTCTTACAGAACACAGTACCCCTTATTCAGCGATCACAATACCCCTTGCCTACTGATGCCAATGCCCTTTGCTTCCTCATCACAATCCCCCATCCTTAAGGATCACTATGCCCCCTGTTACTGATCACAATGCCCCTGCTTTGTGATCACAATGCCCCTTGTTCTTAATCATAATGACCCCTGTTTTTGATCACAATCCCCCCAAATTAGTGATTATAATGCTCACTGCTTACTGGTCAAAATGCCCCTTTGTTCCTGATCACAATGCCCCCTTTTACTGATCACAATGCCCACTGCTTACTTTTCAGAATGCCCAATGTTTACACTTCACAGTACCCCTTGTTCACTGATCACAATACCCCTTGCCAACTGATCACAATGCCCTTTGCTTCCTGATCACAATACCTCTGGCTTCCTGATCACAATTCCCCTTCCTTCCTGATCACAATACCCCCGTTAATGATCACAAAGCGCCTGCTTTGTGATCACAATGCCCGTTCTTTAATGATCACAATGCCGCTTGTTCTTGATCATAATGACCCCTGTTTCTGATCACAATACCCCCTGATTAGTGATTACAATGCTCCCGGCTTACTGGTCAAAATGCCAGTTTGTTCCTGATCACAGTGCCCCCTTTTACTGATCACAATGCTGCCTGCTTTGTTTTCAGAATATCCCCTGTTTACACGTCACAGTACCCCTTGTTCACCGATCACAATACCCTTTGCGTACTGATCCCAATGCCCTTTCCTTCATGATCACAATTCTCCTTGCTTCCTAATCACATTCCCTCACCCTTAGTGATTACAATGCTCCCTGCATACTGATCACAATGCCCCTTTCTTCCTTACCACAATGCCCCCTGCTTAGTTATCAGAATGCCCCCTGTTTACACATCACCATACACCTTGTTCACTGATCACAATACCCCTTGCCTACTGATCACATTGCCCTTTGCTTCCTGATCACAATTACCCTGGCTTACTCATCACAATCCCTCATGCTTAGTGATCACAATGCCCGTTCTTTACTGATCACAATGCCACTTGTTCTTGATCATAATGACGCCTGTTTCTGATCACAATACCCCCTGATTAGTGATCACAATGCTCCCGGCTTACTGGTCAAAATGCCAGTTTGTTCCTGATCACAGTGCCCCCTTTTACTGATCACAATGCTGCCTGCTTTGTTTTCAGAATATCCCCTGTTTACACGTCACAGTACCCCTTGTTCACCGATCACAATACCCTTTGCGTACTGATCACAATGCCCTTTGCTTCATGATCACAATTATCCTTGCTTCCTAATCACATTCCCTCACCCTTAGTGATTACAATGCTCCCTGCATACTGATCATTATACCCCTTTCTTCCTTACCACAAAGCCCCCTGCTTAGTTATCAGTATGCCCCCTGTTTACACATCACAGTACCCCTTGTTCTCTGATCACAATACCCCTTGCCTACTGCTCACAATGCCCTTTGCTTCCTGATCACAATAACTGTTGTTTCCTGATCACAATTCCCCTTGCTTCCTGATCACAATTCACCTTTCTTCCAAATCACATTGCCCCCTGCATGCTTATCAGAATGTCCCGTCTTCACACATCACGTTACCCCTTGTTCCCTGATCGCAATACGCCTTGCCTACTGGTCACACTGCCCTTTGCTTCCTGATCAAAATTCCCCGTGCTTCTTGATCACAATCCCCAATCCTTAGTGATCACAATGCCCCCTGTTACTGATGACACTGCCCCCTGCTTTGTGATCACAATGCACCTTGTTCTTAATCATAATGGCCCATGTTTGTGATCACAATACCACCCAATTAGTGATTACAATGCTCCCTGCTTACTGGTCAAAATGCCCCTTTATTCCTGATCAAAATTCCCCCTTTTAATGATCACAATGACCCCTGCTTACTTTTCAGAATGTCCCCTGGTTACACATCACAATACCCCTTGCCTTCTGAACATAATGCCTTTTGCTCCTAAGCACAATACCTCCTGCTTCCTGATCTCAATTCCCCTTACTTCCTGATCACAATCCCCCATCCTTACTGTTCACAATACACCCTGTTACTGATCACAATGACCCTTGCTTTGTGATTACAATGCCCCTTGTTCTTAATCATAATGACCCCTGTTTGTGATCAAAATACAACCTAATTAGTGATTACAATGCTCCCTGGTAACTGGTCAAAATGCCCCTTTCTTTCTGATCACAATGCGCCTGGTGACTTTTCAGAATGCCCACTGTTTACACATCACAGTACCCCTTGTTGACTGATCACAATATCCCTTCCCAAGTGATCACAATGCCCTTAGCTTCCTGATCACATTACCTCAGCTTCCTGATCAAAATTCCCCTTGCCTACTGATCACAATGCCCTTTGCTTCCTGAAAACAATAACTATTGCTTCCGGATCACATTTCCCCTTGCTTCCTGATCACAATACCCCTGTTACTGATCACAATGCCCCTGCTTTGTGATCACAATGACCCTTTTTTACTGATCACAATGCCGCTTGTTCTTGATCATAATGAACCCTGTTTCTGATCACAATACCCCCTGATGAATGATTACAATGCTCCCTGCTTACTACTCACAATGTTCCTTTCTTCATTATCACAATGCCTTCTGTTTACACATGCAGTACGCATTCTTCATTGATCACAATACCCCTTGCTTACTGATCACAATGCCCTTTGCTTCCTGATCACAATACCTCTTGCTTCGTGATCACAATTCTGCTATTTCCTGTTCACAATTCCCCATCCTTACTGATCACAATGCCCCCTGCTTTGTGATCACAATGCCACTTGCTCTTGATCATAATGACACTTGTTGTGATCACAAACCCCTTCATTAGTGATTACAGTGTTCCCTGCTTTCTGCTCAAAATGCCCCTTTTTTCCTGATCACAATGCCCCCTGCTTTGTGATCACAGTACCCCTTCTTACTGATCACATTGCCCCTTGTTCTTGATCATAATGACCCCTGTTTCTGATCACAATACCTCCTGTATAGTGATTACAATATTCCGTGCTTACTGATCACAATGCCGCTTTCTTCCTGATCACAATGCCCCTGCTTACTTATCAGAATGCCCCCTGTTTACACATCACAGTACCCTTGATCAATTATCACAATACCCCTTGCCTACTGCTCACAATGCTCTTTGCTTCCTGATCACAATGACTCTTGCTTCCTGATCACAATTCCCCTTATTTCCTGATCACAATCCCCCATTCTTACTGATCACAATACCCCCGTTAATGATAACAATGCCCCTGCATTGTGATCACAATGCTCCGTCTTTACTGATCACAATGTCGCTTGTACTTGATCATAATGACCCCTGTTTCTGATCACAATTCCCCCTGAGTAGTGATTACAATGCTCCCTGCTTACTGTTCAAAATACCCATTTGTTCCTGATCACAATGCCCACTTTTCTCATCACAATGCATCCTGCATACTTTTCAGAATATCCCATTCTTACAGAACACAGTACCCCTTATTCACCGATCACAATACCCCTTGCCTACTGATGCCAATGCCCTTTGCTTCCTCATCACAATCCCCCATCCTTAAGGATCACTATGCCCCCTGTTACTGATCACAATGCCCCTGCTTTGTGATCACAATGCCCCTTGTTCTTAATCATAATGACCCCTGTTTTTGATCACAATCCCCCCAAATTAGTGATTATAATGCTCCCTGCTTACTGGTCAAAATGCCCCTTTGTTCCTGATCACAATGCCCCCTTTTACTGATCACAATGCCCACTGCTTACTTTTCAGAATGCCCAATGTTTACACTTCACAGTACCCCTTGTTCACTGATCACAATACCCCTTGCTAACTGATCACAATGCCCTTTGCTTCCTGATCACAATACCTCTGGCTTCCTGATCACAATTCCCCTTCCTTCCTGATCACAATACCCCCGTTAATGATCACAAAGCGCCTGCTTTGTGATCACAATGCCCGTTCTTTAATGATCACAATGCTGCTTGTTCTTGATCATAATGACCCCTGTTTCTGATCACAATACCCCCTGATTAGTGATTACAATGCTCCCGGCTTACTGGTCAAAATGCCAGTTTGTTCCTGATCACAGTGCCCCCTTTTACTGATCACAATGCTGCCTGCTTTGTTTTCAGAATATCCCCTGTTTACACGTCACAGTACCCCTTGTTCACCGATCACAATACCCTTTGCGTAATGATCCCAATGCCCTTTGCTTCATGATCACAATTCTCCTTGCTTCCTAATCACATTCCCTCACCCTTAGTGATTACAATGCTCCCTGCATACTGATCACAATGCCCCTTTCTTCCTTACCACAATGCCCCCTGCTTAGTTATCAGAATGCCCCCTGTTTACACATCACCATACACCTTGTTCACTGATCACAATACCCCTTGCCTACTGATCACATTGCCCTTTGCTTCCTGATCACAATTACCCTGGCTTACTCATCACAATCCCTCATGCTTAGTGATCACAATGCCCGTTCTTTACTGATCACAATGCCACTTGTTCTTGATCATAATGACGCCTGTTTCTGATCACAATACCCCCTGATTAGTGATCACAATACTCCCGGCTTACTGATCAAAATGCCAGTTTGTTCCTGATCACAGTGCCCCCTTTTACTGATCACAATGCTGCCTGCTTTGTTTTCAGAATATCCCCTGTTTACACGTCACAGTACCCCTTGTTCACCGATCACAATACCCTTTGTGTACTGATCCCAATGCCCTTTGCTTCATGATCACAATTCTCCTTGCTTCCTAATCACATTCCCTCACCCTTAGTGATTACAATGCTCCCTGCATACTGATCATTATACCCCTTTCTTCCTTACCACAAAGCCCCCTGCATAGTTATCAGAATGCCCCCTGTTTACACATCACCGTACACCTTGTTCACTGATCACAATACCCCTTGCCTACTGATCACAATGCCCTTTGCTTCCTGATCACAATACCTCTGGCTTCCTGATCACAATTCCCCTTCCTTCCTGATCACAATACCCCCGTTAATGATCACAAAGCGCCTGCTTTGTGATCACAATGCCCGTTCTTTAATGATCACAATGTCGCTTGTTCTTGATCATAATGACCCCTGTTTCTGATCACAATACCCCCTGATTAGTGATTACAATGCTCCCGGCTTACTGGTCAAAACGCCAGTTTGTTCCTGATCACAGTGCCCCCTTTTACTGATCACAATGCTGCCTGCTTTGTTTTCAGAATATCCCCTGTTTACACGTCACAGTACCCCTTGTTCACCGATCACAATACCCTTTGCGTACTGATCCCAATGCCCTTTGCTTCATGATCACAATTCTCCTTGCTTCCTAATCACATTCCCTCACCCTTAGTGATTACAATGCTCCCTGCATACTGATCATTATACCCCTTTCTTCCTTACCACAAAGCCCCCTGCTTAGTTATCAGAATGCCCACTGTTTACACATCACCGTACACCTTGTTCACTGATCACAATACCCCTTGCCAACTGATCACAATGCCCTTTGCTTCCTGATCACAATACCTCTGGCTTCCTGATCACAATTCCCCTTCCTTCCTGATCACAATACCCCCGTTAATGATCACAAAGCGCCTGCTTTGTGATCACAATGCCCGTTCTTTAATGATCACAATGTCGCTTGTTCTTGATCATAATGACCCCTGTTTCTGATCACAATACCCCCTGATTAGTGATTACAATGCTCCCGGCTTACTGGTCAAAATGCCAGTTTGTTCCTGATCACAGTGCCCCCTTTTACTGATCACAATGCTGCCTGCTTTGTTTTCAGAATATCCCCTGTTTACACGTCACAGTACCCCTTGTTCACCGATCACAATACCCTTTGCGTACTGATCCCAATGCCCTTTGCTTCATGATCACAATTCTCCTTGCTTCCTAATCACATTCCCTCACCCTTAGTGATTACAATGCTCCCTGCATACTGATCATTATACCCATTTCTTCCTTACCACAAAGCCCCCTGCTTATTATCAGAATGCCCCCTGTTTACACATCACCGTACACCTTGTTCACTGATCACAATACCCCTTGCCTACTGATCACAATGCCCTTTGCTTCCTGATCACAATTACCCTGGCTTACTGATCAAAATCCCTCATGCTTATTGATCACAATGCCCCCTGTTACTGATGAAAATGCCCCCTGCTTTGTGACCACAATGCCCTTTGTTCTTATTTATAATGACCAATGTTTCTGATCATAATACCACCTTATGAGTGATTAAAGTGATCCCTGCTAATTGATCACGATGGCATTTCTTCCTGGTCACAATGCCCCCGGTTTTCACATCACAGTACCCGTTGTTCTCTGATTACAATACCACATGCCTACTGATCACAATGCCCTTTGCTTCCATATCACAATACCTCTTGCTTCCTGATCACAATTCCCCTACTTCCTGATCACAATTCCACATCCTAACTGAGCACAATGCCCCCTGCTTTGTGATCACAAAGCCCCTTGCTCTTGATCATAATGACCCTTGTTTGTGATCACAATACCCCGATTAGTGATTACAATGCTCCCTGCATACTGATCACAATGCCCCTTTCTTCCTGGTCACAATGACCCCTGCTTACTTATCAGAATGCCCCCAGTTTACACATTACAGTACCCCTTGTTCACCTATCACTATACCACTGGCCTATTGATCACAATGTCCTTTGTTTCCTGTTCACAACTCCACATTCTTATTGACCACAATAACCCAGTTACTGATCACAATGCCCCTTTTTTCCTGATCACAATGCCCACTGCTTACTTTTCAGAATGCCCCCTGTTTACACATCACAGTACCCCTTGTTCACTGATCACAATACCCCTTGCCTACTGATCACAATGCCTTTGCTTCCTGTTCACAATCCCTCTTGCTTCCTGATCACAATCCCCCTTGCTTCCTGATCACAATCGCCCATCTTTACTGATCACAATGCCCACTGCATTGTGGTCACAGTGCCCCTTGCTCTTGATCATGAAGACCCCTGTTTCTGATCACAATACCCCTGATTAGTGATTACAATGCTCCCTGCTTACTGATCACAATGACCCTTTCTTCCTGATCACAACGCCCCCTGCTTACTTTTCAGAATGCACCCTGTTTACACATCACAGTACCCGTTGTTCACTGATCACAATACCCCTTGCCTACTGATCACAATGCCCCTTGCTTCCTGATCACAATCCCTCTTGCTTCCTGATCACAATTCCCCATCTTTACTGATCACAATGCCCCCTGCTTTGTGATCACAATGCCCCTTGCTCTTGATCATAATGACCCTTGTTTGTGGTCACAATGCACCCTGAATAGTAATTACAATGCTCCCTGCTTAATGGTCAAAATGCCCCTTTTCTCCTGATCACAATGCCCCTGCTTAATTATCAGAATGCCCCCTGTTTACACATCACAGTACCCCTTGTTCTCTGATCACAATACCCCTTGCCTACTGCTCACAATGCCCTTTGCTTCCTGATCACAGTAACTCTTGCGTGCTGATCACAATTCCCCTTGCTTCCTGATCACAATTCACCTTTCTTCGTGATCAAATTGCCCCCTGCATGCTTACCAGAATGCCCCGTCTTTACACATCACGTTACCCTTTGTTCCCTGATAGCAATACGCCTTGCCTACTGGTCACAATGCCCTTTGCTTCCTGATCAAAATTCCCCTTGCTTCCTGATCACAATCCCCCATCCTTAGTGATCACAATGCCCCCTGTTACTGATGACAATGCCCCCTGCTTTGTGATCACAATGCCCCTTGTTCTGAATCATAATGGCCCATGTTTGTGATCACAATACCACCCAATTAGTGATTACAATGCTCCCTGCTTACTGGTCAAAATGCCCCTTTATTCCTGATCAAAATTCCCCCTTTTAATGATCACAATGACCCCTGCTTACTTTTCAGAATGTCCCCTGTTTACACATCACCATACCCATTGCCTACTGAACACAATGCCTTTTGCTCCTGAGCACAATACCTCTTGCTTCCTGATCTCAATTCCCCATTCTTACTGTTCACAATACCCCCTGTTACTGATCACAATGCCCCTTGCTTTGTGATTACAATGCCCCTTGTTCTTAATCATAATGACCCCTGTTTGTGATCCAAATACCACCTAATTAGTGAATACAATGCTCCCTGGTAACTGGTCAAAATGCCCCTTTCTTTCTGATCACAATGCGCCTGGTGACTTTTCAGAATGCCCCCTGTTTACACATCACAGTACCCCTTGTTGACTACTCACAATATCCCTTCCCAAGTGATCACAATGCCCTTAGCTTCCTGATCACATTACCTAAGCTTCCTGATCAAAATTCCCCTTGCCTACTGATCACAATGCCCTTTGCTTCCTGAAAACAATAACTATTGCTTCCTGATCACAATTACCCTTGCTTGCTGATCACAATACCCCTGTTACTGATCACAATGCCCCTGCTTTGTGATCACAATGACCCTTCTTTACTGATCACAATGCCGCTTGTTCTTGATCATAATGAACCCTGTTTCTGATCACAATACCCCTGATGAATGATTACAATGCTCCCTGCTTACTACTCACAATGTCCCTTTCTTCCTGATCACATTGCCTCCTGTTTACACATGCAGTACGCGTTCTTCATTGATCACAATACCCCTTGCGTACTGATCACAATGCCCTTTGCTTCCTGATCACAATACCTCTTGCTTCGTGATCACAATTCCTCTATTTCCTGTTCACAATTCCCCATCCTTACTGATCACAATGCCCCCTGCTTTGTGATCACAATGCTACTTGCTCTTGATCATAATGACACTTGTTGTGATCACAAACCCCTTCATTAGTGATTACAGTGCTCCCTGCTTTCTGCTCAAAATTCCCCTTTTTTCCTGATCACAATGCCCCCTGCTTTGTGATCACAATACCCCTTCTTTACTGATCACATTGCCGCTTGTTCTTGATCATAATGACCCCTGTTTCTGATCACAATACCTCCTGTATAGTGATTACAATATTCCGTGCTTACTGATCACAATGCCGCTTTCTTCCTGATCACAATGCCCCTGCTTACTTATCAGAATGCCCCCTGTTTACACATCACAGTACCCCTTGCCTACTTCTCACAATGCCCTTTGCTTCCAGATCACAATGCCTTTTGCTTCCTGATCACATTTCCCTTGCTTCCTGATCAAAATCGCCCATTCTTACTGATCACAATACCCCGTTACTGATCACAATGCCCCCTACTTTGTGATCACAATGCCACTTGTTTTTTTATCACAATGCCCCTGGTTCTTGACCATAATGCCCCTTGTTTCTGATCACAATACCCTCTGATTAGTGATTAGAATGCTCCCTGCTTACGGATCACAATGCCCCATTCTTCCTGATCAAAATGCCCCCTTTTACTGACCACAATGCCCCCTGCTTACTTTTCAGAATGCCCCCTGTTACACATCACAGTACCCCTTGTTGGCTGATCACAATACCCCTTGTCTACTGATCACAATGCCCTTTGCTTCCTGATCACAATGCCTCTTGCTTCCTGATCACAATTCCCCTTGCTTCCTGATCACAATCCCCGATCTTTAGTGATCTCAATGCCCCGTGTTACTGATCACAATACCCCCTGCTTTGTGATCACAATGCCCATTGTTCTTAATCATAAAGACCACTGTTTCTGATAACAATACCCCCTGATGTGTGACTAAAATGCTCTCTGCTTACTGATCACAATGGCCCTTTCTTCCTGATCACATTGCCCCCTGTTTACACATCACAGTATGCGTTGTTCACTGATCAAAATACCCCTTGCAACTGATCACAATGCCCTTTGTTTCCTGATCACAATAACTGTGGCTTCCTCATCACAATTGCCCTTGAGTCCTGATCACAATCCCCCATCCTTACTGATCACAATACCCCCGATACTGATCTCAGTGCCCCCTGCTTAATTTTCAGAATACGCCCTGTTTACACATCACATACCTCTTGTTCACTGATCACGATAGCCCTTGCCTAATGATCACAATGCCCTTTGCTTCCTGATCAGAATATATCTTGCTTCCTGATCACAATTCCCTTGGTTCCTGATCACAATCCCCCATTCTTCCTGATCGCAATGCCCCTTGCTCTTGATAATAATGACCCTTGTTTGTGGTCACGATACTCTCTGATTAGTGATTACAATGCTCCCTGCTTACTGGTCAAAATGCCCCTTTGTTCCGGATCACACTGCCCCCTTTTACTGATCACAATGCCCCCTGCTTTGTGATCACAATGCCCCTTCTTTACTGATCAGAATACCGCTTGTTCTTGATCATAATGACCCCTGTTTCTGATCACAATACCTCATGTTTAGTGATTACAATATTCCGTGCTTACTGCTCACAATGCCCTTTGGTTCCTGATCACAATTCCTCTTGCTTCCTGATCACAATTCCCCTTATTTCCTGATCACAATCCCCCATCCTTACTGATCACAATACCCCCGTTAATGATAACAATGCCCCTGCATTGTGATCACAATGCCCCGTTTTTACTGATCACAATGTCGCTTGTACTTGATCATAATGACCCCTGTTTCTGATCACAATTCCCCCTGAGTAGTGATTACAATGCTCCCTGCTTACTGGTCAAAATGCCCATTTGTTCCTGATCACATTGCCCCCTTTTATGATCACAATGCATCCTGCATAGTTTTCAGAATATCCCCTGTTTACAGACCACAGTACCCCTTATTCACCGTTCACAATACCCCTTGCCTACTGAGGCCAATGCCCTTTGCTTCCTCATCACAATCCCTCATCCTTAAGGATCACTATGCCCCCTCTTACTGATCACAATGCCCCTGCTTTGTGATCACAATGCCCCTTGTTCTTAATCATAATGAACCCTGTTTTTGATCACAATTCCTCCAAATTAGTGATTATAATGCTCCCTGCTTACTGGTCAAAATGCCCCTTTGTTCCTGATCACAATGCCCCCTTTTACTGATCACAATGCCCACTGCTTACTTTTCAGAATGCCCCCTGTTTACACATCACAGTACTCCTTGATCACTGATCACAATACCCCTTGGCAACAGATCACAATACCCATTGCTTCCTGATCACAATACCTCTGGCTTCCTGATCACAATTCCCCTTCCTTCCTGATCACAATACCCCCGTTAATGATCACAAAGCACCTGCTTTGTGATCACAATGCCTGTTATTTACTGATCACAATGCCGCTTGTTCTTGATCATAATGACCCCTGTTTCTGATCACAATACCCCCTGATTAGTGATTACAATGCTCCCGGCTTTCTGGTCAAAATTCCAGTTTGTTCCTGATCACAGTGCCCCCTTTTACTGAACACAGTGCTGCCTGCTTAGTTTTCAGAATATCCCCTGTTTACACGTCACAGTACCCCTTGTTCACCGATCACAATAACCTTTGCCTACTGATCACAATGCCCTTTGCTTCATGATCACAATTCTCCTTGCTTTCTGATCACATTCCTTCACACTTAGTGATTACAATGCTCCCTGCATACTGATCACAATGCCCCTTTCTTCCTTACCACAATGCCCCCTGCTTAGTTATCAATGCCCCCTGTTTACACATCACCGTACACCTTGTTCACTGATCACAATACCCCTTGCCTACTGATCACAATGCCCTTTGCTTCCTGATCACAATTACCCTGGCTTACTGATCACAATCCCTCATGCTTAGTGATCACAATGCCCCCTGTTACTGATGAAAATGCCGCCTGCTTTGTGATCACAATGCCCCTTGTTCTTAATCATAATGACCACTGTTTCTGCTCATAATACCACCTTATGAGTGATTAAAGTGATCCCTGCTAATTGATCACGATGGCATTTCTTCCTGGTCACAATGCCCCCTGTTTACGCATCACAGTACCCGTTGTTCACTGATTACAATACCCCATGCCTACTGATCACAATGCCCTTTGCTTCCTGATCACAATACCTCTTGCTTCCTGATCACAATTCCCCTACTTCCTGATCACAATTCCACATCCTAACTGAGCACAATGTCCCCTGCTTTGTGATCACAAAGCCCCTTGCTCTTGTTCATAATGACCCTTGTTTGTGATCACAATACACCAATTAGTGATTACAATGCTCCCTGCATACTGATCACAATGCCCCTTTCTTCCTGATCACAATGACCCCTGCTTACTTATCAGAATGCCCCCAGTTTACACATCACAGTATCCATTGTTCACCTATCACTATTCCCCTTGCCTACTGATCACAATGTCCTTTGTTTCCTGATCACAACTCCACATTCTTATTGATCACAATAACCCAGTTACTGATCACAATGCCCCTTTTTTCCTGATCACAATGCCCACTGCTTACTTTTCAGAATGCCCCCTGTTTACACATCACAGTACCCCTTGTTCACTGATCACAATACCCCTTGCCTACTGATCACAATGCCTTTGCTTCCTGATCACAATCCCTATTGCTTCCTGATCACAATTCCCCTTGCTTCCTGATCACAATCTCCCATCTTTACTGATCACAATGCCCACGGCATTGTGATCACAGTGCCCCTTGCTCTTGATCATGAAGACCCCTGTTTCTGATCACAATACCCCTGATTAGTGATTACAATGCTCCCTGCTTACTGATCACAATGACCCTTACTTCCTGATCCCAACGCCCCCTGCTTACTTTTCAGAATGAACCCTGTTTACACATCACAGTACCCGTTGTTCACTGATCACAATACCCCTTGCCTACTGATCACAATGCCCCGTGCTTCCTGATCACAATCCCTCTTGCTTCCTAATCACAAATCCCCTTACTTCCTGATCACAATTCCCCATCTTTACTGATCACAATGCCCCCTGCTTTGTGATCACAATGCCCCTTGCTCTTGATCATAATGACCCTTGTTTGTGGTCACAATGCACCCTGAATAGTAATTACAATGCTCCCTGCTTAATGGTCAAAATGCCCCTTTTCTCCTGATCACAATGCCCCTGCTTTCTTATCAGAATGCCCCCTGTTTACACATCACAGTACCCCTTGTTCCCTGATCGCAATACTCCTTGCCTACTGGTCACAATGCCCTTTGCTTCCTGATCAAAATTCCCCTTGCTTCCTGATCACAATCCCCCATCCTTAGTGATCACAATGCCCCCTGTTACTGATGACAATGCCCCCTGCTTTGTGATCACAATGCCCCTTGTTCTGAATCATAATGGCCCATGTTTGTGATCACAATACCACCCAATTAGTGTTTACAATGCTCCCTGCTTACTGGTCAAAATGCCCCTTTATTCCTGATCAAAATTCCCCCTTTAATGATCACAATGACCCCTGCTTACTTTTCAGAATGTCCCCTGGTTACACATCACAATACCCCTTGCCTACTGAACACAATGCCTTTTGCTCCTGAGCACAATACCTCCTGCTTCCTGATCTCAATTCCCCTTACTTCCTGATCACAATCCCCCATCCTTACTGTTCACAATACCCCCTGTTACTGATCACAATGACCCTTGCTTTGTGATTACAATGCCCCTTGTTCTTAATCATAATGACCCCTGTTTGTGATCAAAATACAACCTAATTAGTGATTACAATGCTCCCTGGTAACTGGTCAAAATGCCCCTTTCTTTCTGATCACAATGCGCCTGGTGACTTTTCAGAATGCCCCCTGTTTACACATCACAGTACCCCTTGTTGACTGATCACAATATCCCTTCCCAAGTGATCACAATGCCCTTAGCTTCCTGATCACATTACCTCAGCTTCCTGATCAAAATTCCCCTTGCCTACTGATCACAATGCCCTTTGCTTCCTGAAAACAATAACTATTGCTTCCTGATCACAATTACCCTTGCTTCCTGATCACAATACCCCTGTTACTGATCACAATGCCCCTGCTTTGTGATCACAATGACCCTTCTTTACTGATCACAATGCCGCTTGTTCTTGATCATAATGAACCCTGTTTCTGATCACAATACCCCCTGATGAATGATTACAATGCTCCCTGCTTACTACTCACAATGTCCCTTTCTTCCTGATCACATTGTCCCCTGTTTACACATGTAGTACGCGTTCTTCATTGATCACAATACCCTTGCGTACTGATCACAATGCCCTTTGCTTCCTGATCACAATACCTCTTGCTTCGTGATCACAATTCCGCTATTTCCTGTTCACAATTCCCCATCCTTGCTGATCACAATGCCCCCTGCTTTGTGATCACAATGCCACTTGCTCTTGATCATAATGACACTTGTTGTGATCACAAACCCCTTCATTAGTGATTACAATGCTCCCTGCTTTCTGCTCAAAATGCCCCTTTTTTCCTGATCACAATGCCCCCTGCTTTGTGATCACAATACCCCTTATTTACTGATCATATTGCCGCTTGTTCTTGATCATAATGACCCCTGTTTCTGATCACAATACCTCCTGTATAGTGATTACAATATTCCGTGCTTACTGATCACAATGCCGCTTTCTTCCTGATCACAATGCCCTTGCTTACTTATCAGAATGCCCCCTGTTTACACATCACAGTACCCTTGATCAATTATCACAATACCCCTTGCCTACTGCTCACAATGCTCTTTGCTTCCTGATCACAATTCCCCTTACTTCCTGATCAAAATCCCCCATTCTTACTGATCACAATACCCCGTTACTGATCCCAATGCCCCCTGCATTGTGATCACAATGCCCCTTGTTTTTTTATCACAATGCCCCTTGTTCTTGAGCATAATGCCCCTTGTTTCTGATCACAATACCCCCTGATTTGTGATTAGAATGCTCCCTGCTTACTGATCACAATGCCCCATTCTTCCTGATCAAAATGCCCCCTTTTACTGTCCACAATGCCCCCTGCTTACTTTTCAGAATGCCCCCTGTTACACATCACAGTACTTCTTGTTCGCTGATCACAATACCCCTTGCCTACTTCTCACAATGCCCTTTGCTTCCTGATCACAATGCCTCTTCCTTCCTGATCACAATTCCCCTTGCTTCCTGATCACAATCCCCCATCTTTAGTGATCACAATGCCCCGTGTTACTGATCACAATACCCCCTGCTTTGTGATCACAATGCCCCTTGTTGTTAATCATAAAGACCACTGTTTCTGATAACAATACCCCCTGATGAGTGACTAAAATGCTCCCTGCTTACTGATCACAATGGCCCTTTCTTCCTGATCACATTGCCCCCTGTTTACACATCACAGTACGCATCGTTCACTGATCAAAATACCCCTTGCCTACTGATCACAATGCCCTTTGTTTCCTGATCACAATAACTGTGGCTTCCTGATCACAATTGCCCTTGCGTCCTGATCACAATCCCCCATCCTTACTGATCACAATACCCCCGATACTGATCTCAGTGCCCCCTGTTTAATTTTCAGAATACACCCTGTTTACACATCACATACCTCTTGTAAACTGATCACGATAGCCCTTGGTAATGATCACAATGCCCTTTGCTTCCTGATCACAATATATCTTGCTTCCTGATCACAATACCCTGGGTTCCTGATCACAATCCCCCATTCTTCCTGATCGCAATGCCCCTTGCTCTTGATAATAATGACCCTTGTTTGTGGTCACGATACCCTCTGATTAGTGATTACAATGATCCCTGCTTACTGGTCAAAATGCCCCTTTGTTCCGGATCACACTGCCCCCTTTTACTGATCACAATGCCCCCTGCTTTGTGATCACAATGCCCCTTCTTTACTGATCACAATGCCGCTTGTTCTTGATCATAATGACCCCTGTTTCTGATCACAATACCTCATGTTTAGTGATTACAATATTCCGTGCTTACTGCTCACAATGCCCTTTGGTTCCTGATCACAATGCCTCTTGCTTCCTGATCACAATTCCCCTTATTTCCTGATCACAATCCCCCATCCTTACTGATCACAATACCCCCGTTAATGATAACAATGCCCCTGCATTGTGATCACAATGCCCCGTCTTTACTGATCACAATGTCGCTTGTACTTGATCATAATAACCCCTGTTTCTGATCACAATTCCCCCTTATTAGTGATTACAATGCTCCCTGCTTACTACTCACAATGTCCCTTTCTTCCTGATCACATTGCCTCCTGTTTACACATGCAGTACGCGTTCTTCATTGATCACAATACCCCTTGCGTACTGATCACAATGCCCTTTGCTTCCTGATCACAATACCTCTTGCTTCGTGATCACAATTCCTCTATTTCCTGTTCACAATTCCCCATCCTTACTGATCACAATGCCCCCTGCTTTGTGATCACAATGCTACTTGCTCTTGATCATAATGACACTTGTTGTGATCACAAACCCCTTCATTAGTGATTACAATGCTCCCTGCTTTCTGCTCAAAATTCCCCTTTTTTCCTGATCACAATGCCCCCTGCTTTGTGATCACAATACCCCTTCTTTACTGATCACATTGCCGCTTGTTCTTGATCATAATGACCCCTGTTTCTGATCACAATACCTCCTGTATAGTGATTACAATATTCCGTGCTTACTGATCACAATGCCGCTTTCTTCCTGATCACAATGCCCCTGCTTACTTATCAGAATGCCCCCTGTTTACACATCACAGTACCCCTTGCCTACTTCTCACAATGCCCTTTGCTTCCAGATCACAATGCGTTTTGCTTCCTGATCACATTTCCCTTGCTTCCTGATCAAAATCGCCCATTCTTACTGATCACAATACCCCGTTACTGATCACAATGCCCCCTACTTTGCGATCACAATGCCACTTGTTTTTTTATCACAATGCCCCTGGTTCTTGACCATAATGCCCCTTGTTTCTGATCACAATACCCTCTGATTAGTGATTAGAATGCTCCCTGCTTACGGATCACAATGCCCCATTCTTCCTGATCAAAATGCCCCCTTTTACTGACCACAATGCCCCCTGCTTACTTTTCAGAATGCCCCCTGTTACACATCACAGTACCCCTTGTTGGCTGATCACAATACCCCTTGTCTACTGATCACAATGCCCTTTGCTTCCTGATCACAATGCCTCTTGCTTCCTGATCACAATTCCCCTTGCTTCCTGATCACAATCCCCGATCTTTAGTGATCTCAATGCCCCGTGTTACTGATCACAATACCCCCTGCTTTGTGATCACAATGCCCATTGTTCTTAATCATAAAGACCACTGTTTCTGATAACAATACCCCCTGATGAGTGACTAAAATGCTCTCTGCTTACTGATCACAATGGCCCTTTCTTCCTGATCACATTGCCCCCTGTTTACACATCACAGTATGCGTTGTTCACTGATCAAAATACCCCTTGCAACTGATCACAATGCCCTTTGTTTCCTGATCACAATAACTGTGGCTTCCTCATCACAATTGCCCTTGAGTCCTGATCACAATCCCCCATCCTTACTGATCACAATACCCCCGATACTGATCTCAGTGCCCCCTGCTTAATTTTCAGAATACGCCCTGTTTACACATCACATACCTCTTGTTCACTGATCACGATAGCCCTTGCCTAATGATCACAATGCCCTTTGCTTCCTGATCAGAATATATCTTGCTTCCTGATCACAATTCCCTTGGTTCCTGATCACAATCCCCCATTCTTCCTGATCGCAATGCCCCTTGCTCTTGATAATAATGACCCTTGTTTGTGGTCACGATAGTCTCTGATTAGTGATTACAATGCTCCCTGCTTACTGGTCAAAATGCCCCTTTGTTCCGGATCACACTGCCCCCTTTTACTGATCACAATGCCCCCTGCTTTGTGATCACAATGCCCCTTCTTTACTGATCAGAATACCGCTTGTTCTTGATCATAATGACCCCTGTTTCTGATCACAATACCTCATGTTTAGTGATTACAATATTCCGTGCTTACTGCTCACAATGCCCTTTGGTTCCTGATCACAATGCCTCTTGCTTCCTGATCACAATTCCCCTTATTTCCTGATCACAATCCCCCATCCTTACTGATCACAATACCCCCGTTAATGATAACAATGCCCCTGCATTGTGATCACAATGCCCCGTTTTTACTGATCACAATGTCGCTTGTACTTGATCATAATGACCCCTGTTTCTGATCACAATTCCCCCTGAGTAGTGATTACAATGCTCCCTGCTTACTGGTCAAAATGCCCATTTGTTCCTGATCACATTGCCCCCTTTTATGATCACAATGCATCCTGCATAGTTTTCAGAATATCCCCTGTTTACAGACCACAGTACCCCTTATTCACCGTTCACAATACCCCTTGCCTACTGAGGCCAATGCCCTTTGCTTCCTCATCACAATCCCTCATCCTTAAGGATCACTATGCCCCCTGTTACTGATCACAATGCCCCTGCTTTGTGATCACAATGCCCCTTGTTCTTAATCATAATGAACCCTGTTTTTGATCACAATCCCTCCAAATTAGTGATTATAATGCTCCCTGCTTACTGGTCAAAATGCCCCTTTGTTCCTGATCACAATGCCCCCTTTTACTGATCACAATGCCCACTGCTTACTTTTCAGAATGCCCCCTGTTTACACATCACAGTACTCCTTGATCACTGATCACAATACCCCTTGGCAACAGATCACAATACCCATTGCTTCCTGATCACAATACCTCTGGCTTCCTGATCACAATTCCCCTTCCTTCCTGATCACAATACCCCCGTTAATGATCACAAAGCACCTGCTTTGTGATCACAATGCCTGTTATTTACTGATCACAATGCCGCTTGTTCTTGATCATAATGACCCCTGTTTCTGATCACAATACCCCCTGATTAGTGATTACAATGCTCCCGGCTTTCTGGTCAAAATTCCAGTTTGTTCCTGATCACAGTGCCCCCTTTTACTGAACACAGTGCTGCCTGCTTAGTTTTCAGAATATCCCCTGTTTACACGTCACAGTACCCCTTGTTCACCGATCACAATAACCTTTGCCTACTGATCACAATGCCCTTTGCTTCATGATCACAATTCTCCTTGCTTTCTGATCACATTCCTTCACACTTAGTGATTACAATGCTCCCTGCATACTGATCACAATGCCCCTTTCTTCCTTACCACAATGCCCCCTGCTTAGTTATCAATGCCCCCTGTTTACACATCACCGTACACCTTGTTCACTGATCACAATACCCCTTGCCTACTGATCACAATGCCCTTTGCTTCCTGATCACAATTACCCTGGCTTACTGATCACAATCCCTCATGCTTAGTGATCACAATGCCCCCTGTTACTGATGAAAATGCCGCCTGCTTTGTGATCACAATGCCCCTTGTTCTTAATCATAATGACCACTGTTTCTGCTCATAATACCACCTTATGAGTGATTAAAGTGATCCCTGCTAATTGATCACGATGGCATTTCTTCCTGGTCACAATGCCCCCTGTTTACACATCACAGTACCCGTTGTTCACTGATTACAATACCCCATGCCTACTGATCACAATGCCCTTTGCTTCCTGATCACAATACCTCTTGCTTCCTGATCACAATTCCCCTACTTCCTGATCACAATTCCACATCCTAACTGAGCACAATGTCCCCTGCTTTGTGATCACAAAGCCCCTTGCTCTTGTTCATAATGACCCTTGTTTGTGATCACAATACACCAATTAGTGATTACAATGCTCCCTGCATACTGATCACAATGCCCCTTTCTTCCTGATCACAATGACCCCTGCTTACTTATCAGAATGCCCCCAGTTTACACATCACAGTATCCATTGTTCACCTATCACTATTCCCCTTGCCTACTGATCACAATGTCCTTTGTTTCCTGATCACAACTCCACATTCTTATTGATCACAATAACCCAGTTACTGATCACAATGCCCCTTTTTTCCTGATCACAATGCCCACTGCTTACTTTTCAGAATGCCCCCTGTTTACACATCACAGTACCCCTTGTTCACTGATCACAATACCCCTTGCCTACTGATCACAATGCCTTTGCTTCCTGATCACAATCCCTATTGCTTCCTGATCACAATTCCCCTTGCTTCCTGATCACAATCTCCCATCTTTACTGATCACAATGCCCACGGCATTGTGATCACAGTGCCCCTTGCTCTTGATCATGAAGACCCCTGTTTCTGATCACAATACCCCTGATTAGTGATTACAATGCTCCCTGCTTACTGATCACAATGACCCTTACTTCCTGATCCCAACGCCCCCTGCTTACTTTTCAGAATGAACCCTGTTTACACATCACAGTACCCGTTGTTCACTGATCACAATACCCCTTGCCTACTGATCACAATGCCCCGTGCTTCCTGATCACAATCCCTCTTGCTTCCTAATCACAAATCCCCTTACTTCCTGATCACAATTCCCCATCTTTACTGATCACAATGCCCCCTGCTTTGTGATCACAATGCCCCTTGCTCTTGATCATAATGACCCTTGTTTGTGGTCACAATGCACCCTGAATAGTAATTACAATGCTCCCTGCTTAATGGTCAAAATGCCCCTTTTCTCCTGATCACAATGCCCCTGCTTTCTTATCAGAATGCCCCCTGTTTACACATCACAGTACCCCTTGTTCCCTGATCGCAATACTCCTTGCCTACTGGTCACAATGCCCTTTGCTTCCTGATCAAAATTCCCCTTGCTTCCTGATCACAATCCCCCATCCTTAGTGATCACAATGCCCCCTGTTACTGATGACAATGCCCCCTGCTTTGTGATCACAATGCCCCTTGTTCTGAATCATAATGGCCCATGTTTGTGATCACAATACCACCCAATTAGTGTTTACAATGCTCCCTGCTTACTGGTCAAAATGCCCCTTTATTCCTGATCAAAATTCCCCCTTTAATGATCACAATGACCCCTGCTTACTTTTCAGAATGTCCCCTGGTTACACATCACAATACCCCTTGCCTACTGAACACAATGCCTTTTGCTCCTGAGCACAATACCTCCTGCTTCCTGATCTCAATTCCCCTTACTTCCTGATCACAATCCCCCATCCTTACTGTTCACAATACCCCCTGTTACTGATCACAATGACCCTTGCTTTGTGATTACAATGCCCCTTGTTCTTAATCATAATGACCCCTGTTTGTGATCAAAATACAACCTAATTAGTGATTACAATGCTCCCTGGTAACTGGTCAAAATGCCCCTTTCTTTCTGATCACAATGCGCCTGGTGACTTTTCAGAATGCCCCCTGTTTACACATCACAGTACCCCTTGTTGACTGATCACAATATCCCTTCCCAAGTGATCACAATGCCCTTAGCTTCCTGATCACATTACCTCAGCTTCCTGATCAAAATTCCCCTTGCCTACTGATCACAATGCCCTTTGCTTCCTGAAAACAATAACTATTGCTTCCTGATCACAATTACCCTTGCTTCCTGATCACAATACCCCTGTTACTGATCACAATGCCCCTGCTTTGTGATCACAATGACCCTTCTTTACTGATCACAATGCCGCTTGTTCTTGATCATAATGAACCCTGTTTCTGATCACAATACCCCCTGATGAATGATTACAATGCTCCCTGCTTACTACTCACAATGTCCCTTTCTTCCTGATCACATTGTCCCCTGTTTACACATGTAGTACGCGTTCTTCATTGATCACAATACCCTTGCGTACTGATCACAATGCCCTTTGCTTCCTGATCACAATACCTCTTGCTTCGTGATCACAATTCCGCTATTTCCTGTTCACAATTCCCCATCCTTGCTGATCACAATGCCCCCTGCTTTGTGATCACAATGCCACTTGCTCTTGATCATAATGACACTTGTTGTGATCACAAACCCCTTCATTAGTGATTACAATGCTCCCTGCTTTCTGCTCAAAATGCCCCTTTTTTCCTGATCAAAATGCCCCCTGCTTTGTGATCACAATACCCCTTATTTACTGATCATATTGCCGCTTGTTCTTGATCATAATGACCCCTGTTTCTGATCACAATACCTCCTGTATAGTGATTACAATATTCCGTGCTTACTGATCACAATGCCGCTTTCTTCCTGATCACAATGCCCTTGCTTACTTATCAGAATGCCCCCTGTTTACACATCACAGTACCCTTGATCAATTATCACAATACCCCTTGCCTACTGCTCACAATGCTCTTTGCTTCCTGATCACAATTCCCCTTACTTCCTGATCAAAATCCCCCATTCTTACTGATCACAATACCCCGTTACTGATCCCAATGCCCCCTGCATTGTGATCACAATGCCCCTTGTTTTTTTATCACAATGCCCCTTGTTCTTGAGCATAATGCCCCTTGTTTCTGATCACAATACCCCCTGATTTGTGATTAGAATGCTCCCTGCTTACTGATCACAATGCCCCATTCTTCCTGATCAAAATGCCCCCTTTTACTGTCCACAATGCCCCCTGCTTACTTTTCAGAATGCCCCCTGTTACACATCACAGTACTTCTTGTTCGCTGATCACAATACCCCTTGCCTACTTCTCACAATGCCCTTTGCTTCCTGATCACAATGCCTCTTCCTTCCTGATCACAATTCCCCTTGCTTCCTGATCACAATCCCCCATCTTTAGTGATCACAATGCCCCGTGTTACTGATCACAATACCCCCTGCTTTGTGATCACAATGCCCCTTGTTGTTAATCATAAAGACCACTGTTTCTGATAACAATACCCCCTGATGAGTGATTAAAATGCTCCCTGCTTACTGATCACAATGGCCCTTTCTTCCTGATCACATTGCCCCCTGTTTACACATCACAGTACGCATCGTTCACTGATCAAAATACCCCTTGCCTACTGATCACAATGCCCTTTGTTTCCTGATCACAATAACTGTGGCTTCCTGATCACAATTGCCCTTGCGTCCTGATCACAATCCCCCATCCTTACTGATCACAATACCCCCGATACTGATCTCAGTGCCCCCTGTTTAATTTTCAGAATACACCCTGTTTACACATCACATACCTCTTGTAAACTGATCACGATAGCCCTTGGTAATGATCACAATGCCCTTTGTTTCCTGATCACAATGTATCTTGCTTCCTGATCACAATACCCTGGGTTCCTGATCACAATCCCCCATTCTTCCTGATCGCAATGCCCCTTGCTCTTGATAATAATGACCCTTGTTTGTGGTCACGATACCCTCTGATTAGTGATTACAATGATCCCTGCTTACTGGTCAAAATGCCCCTTTGTTCCGGATCACACTGCCCCCTTTTACTGATCACAATGCCCCCTGCTTTGTGATCACAATGCCCCTTCTTTACTGATCACAATGCCGCTTGTTCTTGATCATAATGACCCCTGTTTCTGATCACAATACCTCATGTTTAGTGATTACAATATTCCGTGCTTACTGCTCACAATGCCCTTTGGTTCCTGATCACAATGCCTCTTGCTTCCTGATCACAATTCCCCTTATTTCCTGATCACAATCCCCCATCCTTACTGATCACAATACCCCCGTTAATGATAACAATGCCCCTGCATTGTGATCACAATGCCCCGTCTTTACTGATCACAATGTCGCTTGTACTTGATCATAATAACCCCTGTTTCTGATCACAATTCCCCCTGATTAGTGATTACAATGCTCCCTGCTTACTGGTCAAAATGCCCATTCGTTCCTGATCACATTGCCCCCTTTTCTGATCACAATGCATCCTGCATACTTTATAGAATATCCCCTGTTTACAGACCACAGTACCCCTTATTCACCGATCACAATACCCCTTGCCTACTGATGCCAATGCCCTTTGCTTCCTCATCACAATCCCCCATCCTTAAGGATCACTATGCCCCCTGTTACTGATCACAATGCCCCTGCTTTGTGATCACAATGCCCCTTGTTCTTAATCATAATGACCCCTGTTTTTGATCACAATCCCCCCAAATTAGTGATTATAATGCTCCCTGCTTACTGGTCAAAATGCCCCTTTGTTCCTGATCACAATGCCCCCTTTTACTGATCACAATGCCCGCTGCTTTCTTTTCAGAATGCCCCCAGTTTACACATCACAGTACCCCTTGTTCACTGATCACAATACCCCTTGCCAACTGATCACAATGCCCATTGATTCCTGATCACAATACCTCTGGCTTTCTGATCACAATTCCCCTTCCTTCCTGATCACAATACCCCCGTTAATGATCACAAAGTGCCTGCTTTGTGACCACAATGCCCGTTCTTTACTGATCACAATGCTACTTGTTCTTGATCATAATGACCCCTGTTTCTGATCACAATACCCCCTGATTAGTGGTTACAATGCTCGCTGCTTACTGGTCAAAATGCCCCTTTTTTCTGGATAACAATGCCCCCTTTTACTGAACACAATGCCCCCTGCTTTGTGATCACAATGCCCCTTTCTTCCTGATCACAATGACCCCTGCGTACTTATAAGAATGCCCCCAGTTTACACATCACAATACCCCTTGTTCACCTATCACTATACCCCTTGCCTACTGATCACAATGTCCTTTGTTTCCTGATCACAACTCCACATTATTATTGATCACAATAACCCAGTTACTGATCACAATGCCCCCTTTTTCCTGATCACAATGCCCACTGCTTACTTTTCAGAATGCCCCCTGTTTACACATCACATTACCCCTTGTTCACTGATCACAATACCCCTTGCCTACTGGTCACAATGCCTTTGCTTCCTGATCACAATCTCTCTTGCTTCCTGATCACAATTCCTCTTGCTTCCTGATCACAATATCCCATCTTTACTGATCACAATTCCCTCTGCATTGTGATCACAGTGCCTCTTGCTCTTGATCATGAAGACCCCTGTTTCTGATCACAATACCCCTGATTGGTGATTACATTGCTCCCTGCTTACTGATCACAATGACCCTATCTTCCTGATCACAACACCCCCTGCTTACTTTTCAGAATGCACCCTGTTTACACATTACAGTACCCGTTGTTCACTGATCACAATACCCCTTGCCTACTGATCACAATGCCCCTTGCTTCCTGATCACAATCCCTCTTGCTTCCTGATCACAAATCCCCTTACTTCCTGATCACAATTCCCCATCATTACTGATCACAATGCCCCCTGGTTTGTGATCACAATGCCCCTTGCTCTTGATCATAATGACCCTTGTTTGTGATCACAATACCCCAATTAGTGATTACAATTCTCCCTGCATACTGATCACAATGCCCCTTTCTTCCTGATCACAATGACCCCTGCTTACTTATCAGAATGCCCCCAGTTTACACATCACAGTACCCCTTGTTCACCTATCACTATACCCCTTGCCTACTGATCACAATGTCATTTGTTTCCTGATCACAATTCCACATTCTTATTGATCACAATAACCCAGTTACTGATCACAATGCCCCTTTTTTCCTGATCACAATGCCCACTGCTTACTTAACAGAATGCCCCCTGTTTACACATCACAGTACCCCTTGTCAACTGATCACAACACCCTTTGCCTACTGATCACAATGCCTTTGCTTCCTGATCACAGTCCCTCTTGCTTCCTGATCACAATTCCCCTTGCTTCCTGATCACAATATCCCATCTTTACTGATCACAATGCCCACTGCATTGTGATCACAGTGCCCCTTGCTCTTGATCATGAAGACCCCTCTTTCTGATCACAATACCCCTGATTAGTTATTACAATGCTCCCTGCGTACTGATCACAATGGCCCTTTCTTCCTGAGCTCATTGCCCCCTGTTTACACATCACAGTACGCGTTGTTCACTGATCAAAATACCCCTTGCCTACTGATCACAATGCCCTTTGTTTCCTGATGACAATAACTGTGGCTTCCTGATCACAAGTGCCCTTCGTCCTGATCACAATCCCCCATCCTTACTGATCACAATACCCCCGATACTGATCTCAGTGCCCCCTGTTTAATTTTCAGAATACGCCCTGTTTACACATCACATACCTCTTGTTCACTGATCACAATAGCCCTTGCCTAATGATCACAATGCCCTTTGCTTCCTGATCACAATATATCTTGCTTCCTGATCACAATTCCATGGGTTCCTGATCACAATCCCCCATTCTTCCTGATCGCAATGCCCCTTGCTCTTGATAATAATGACCCTTGTTTGTGGTCACAATGAACCCTGAAGAGTAATTACAATGCTCCCTGCTTAATGGTCAAAATGCCCCTTTTCTCCTGATCACAATGCCCCTGCTTACTTATAAGGATGCCCCCTGTTTACCCATCACAATACCCCTTGTTCTTTGATCACAATACCCCTTGCCTACTGCTCACAATGCCCTTTTCTTCCTGATCACAATAACTCTTGCGTCCTGATCACAATTCCCTTGCTTCCTGATCACAATTCCCCATTCTTCCTGATCACCATACCCCCATTACTGATCACAATGCCCCTTTCTTCCTGATCAAAATGCCCCCTGCTTACTTATCTGAATACCCCCTATTTACACATCACATTACCCCTTTTTCACTGTAAACAATACCTCTTGCATACTGATAACAATGCTCTTTGCTTCCTGATCACATTCCCCCATCCTTAATGAAAACAATGCCCCCATTACTGATCACAATGCCCACTGCTTTGTGATCACAATGCCCCTTGTTTACTGGTCAGAATGCAGCTTCTTCCCGATCATAATGACCCCTGTTTCTGATCACAATACCCCTTGATTAGTGAATAAAATGCTCCCTGCAAGTGATCACAATTACACTTTCTTCCTGATCACATTGCCCCCTGCTTGCTTATCAGAATGCCCCGTCTTTTCACATCACGGTACCTGATCACAATACCACTTGCCTACTGATCACAAGGCCCTTAGCTTCTTGATCACCATTCCCCTTGCTTCCTGATCACAATCCCCCATCCTTAGTGATCACAATGCTCCCTGTTACTGATCACAATGCCCATTGCTCTGTGATTACAATGCCCTTTGTTCTTAATCATAATGACCACTGTTAGTGATCACAATACCACCTAATTAGTGATACAATGCTCCCTGGTAACTGGTCAAAATGCCCCTTTTTTCTTTTTCACATTGCCCCATGTTTACACATCAAACTACTCCTTGTTACCTGATCACAATACCCCTTGCCTAATGATCACAATGCCCTTTGCTTCATGATTACAATTCCCCTTGCTTGCTCATCACAATCCCCATTCTTAGTGATCACAATGCCCCATACTTTGTGATCACAATGCCCCTTGCTCTTGATCATAATGAACCTTGTTTGTGATCACAATACCCCCTGATTAGTGATTAAAATTCTCCCTGCTTGCTGATCCCACTGCCCCTTTCTTCCTGATCACATTGCCCCCTGTTTGCTTATCAGAATGCCCCGTCTTACACATCACGGTACCTGATCACAATACCCCTTGCCTACTGATCACAATGCCCTTTGCTTCCTGATCACAATTCCTCTGGCTTCCTGATCACAATTCCCCTAGTTTCCTGATCACAGTCCCCCATTCTTACTGATCACAATACACCTCACGACGGCTTTCTCCACTCAGGGCAATGCACGTCCTTGGCACCGCAGAACAAGGACTCAAGGAAAACCGTCTGTCTCCCTGCAAGTGTGCATCGAGTCACCCACTCTGTCTGTTGCTGGACCAAGGACCAAGGGATGTATCACATGACCCACCCTAACGAAGGCCCCTGTCTTCGTTGCTGTGCCCCTCGTTCGCAATCTCCCCCAATGCACGGTAATCCTCCATCCTACCTAGGACTCCCATCACACAGGGGAAAAGAGCCGGACCAAAACAGCAGACTCAACTATGGAGAAAAACACCAACACCCCTGTGAGTCGTGTGAGGCCTCTGACTGCAGGAAAGAAGACCTCTATGGGAAAAGCTCAGAGGCACGTGACCCACGCACAGAGAGTACCTGCTACTACAACTTGTCGCCCCAAGGAGGAAATCTGGGTGAGGCTCCGAGCACCATCGCACTGCTGGGGCCCTGGCGGCATGCACTTAGTCACCACCATGATTGCCACCGACAGGGCACCGCCTCCTCACAGAACCTCAGTCCCCGGCACGACCACACTCCAATGTGTAAGCTTCCACCTCAACACAGCCTCGGTGTGACTGTCTCAGAGTGTTTCCCAGGGTGAGTGGCCATCCCATGGCTGTCAAGCTCTGGGTCTTGGATGCTATGCTCCCCCTCCCATTCCTTCTCCCTGTTTCTCCTTCTGTCATTTTGTCTGCGGGTCTCTCTCGCTCCCTGTGTGTCTCATTCTGTTGCCCCTTCAGTGGCCTTCCTTTATTGGCTCTTACCTCAGTTGTTCAGAGGATTTGATGTGTCAGGGGAAGTTGGAGTCCCCCTCTCCTGTGGCGAGACCTAGGTCAGGTTTATTTGTACCAGAAGAGGTTGTAGGTGTTGTGCTATTGCGGGGGCACAGAGCCTCATTGATTCACTCATAGGGGCTGGTTTTGGTCTCCCTTCCCTTCTGCATTAGGTGGGGAATGGGACAACTTGGTCACCCTAAATGAACTAGGGTCTTCTTTCCCTTTTATGTCTGGTAGGCATGGTGGACCATTCCTCAACCAAGAGGGTCTTGGGTCCCTGGCGAGCTGCTGGGCAAGCTGAAGGCCTGGGTAAACTTTTCTATCAGGAGGCCCTTGTAACCATAGCTTTCATGGGCGGGATACTTCCTCTTCCAAGAAAGCCAACGGTTTGAGGCATTGTGCACAACAAACAGGGTCCTGGGTTCACTCCCTCTGCAAGAAGGGCCAGGAGTCTCAAGTGCCACTCACTGTCTGGCACCTAGGGAGCGGGTGGCAAATCACCATCCTTTTGCCAGTAGTGCCTAGTGTCCATGTTGTCCCACTTGCATGAGCTCTGGGGCATCGGTCTCCCGCCTTTGGCAGGGAAACTTGTGATATGCACACTGCTGATGGGTGGCCAAGGTCTCCACCCTCTGTCAGGATGTTCTGGGTTCCTGACAACCCACTCAAGCTGTTTCTCCTTTCTCACACAGAAAGGGCTAGGGCCGCATTATTCCACTCAAGCTAGGTGGCGGGCCGATTACCTCCTCTCCAACAATGTGTCTGGGACCGATAATTTGCATTCAGGTGGGGTCTTTTTTTCCTAACAGTTGAGGCTAGGGTCCTGTGGCCTTGCTTACTAGACCATCATAAATACGTTTCCCATTGCCTAGAGAGTCTGGGGACACCGGGCTATGCTGACTTTCAAACTTCAGGTCCAACTGTCTGTCAGGCAGGGTCATACATTGCATGCGACCTGCTCAAATGGAAATGGGGGCCGTGTTCCTTCCAACCAGCAGAATGGCCTGCGGACCTTCATGCCCTGACAGTGTCCCATCCTACTTCCAAGGCAGCCTTAGCACCTGGTGGCCTCTCATGTTATCAGGACAATGAAACAAGTCCTCTCATTGAGCATTTCATCATCAAAATAATAATTGAAAGTTGCGTCACCTAGAAAAAAAACTGGTGTCGCAGAATGGATAAAAGACACCAAAAAAATAATACATATGCTTCCCACAAATGTCACTCCATATCGAAAGACACACAGAGACTTAAAGTGAAGGGATGGAAAAAGATACGTTTTACCAATGGAAATGGGGAAATAAAAAGCTGGGGAAACAATACTCAGATAACATAGACTTTAAAACAAAAGCTATAACAAGGGACAAAAAGTACATGTCATATTGATAAAACCATCAATCCAACAAGAGGATTAGACTCTTCTAATCATATACATGGCACAAGTAGGACCTACTAACACTGAAAGCAAACATGGTGAGTCATAAATGAAGACATTGAGAGTCATAGTAGGGGATGATGACATGCAAGTACATCATCCAGACAGAAAATCAACCAAGAAACAATGGAATTAAAGAACTTAAATTGATATTTGTAGACCATCTCACCCCTTATCCGAACAATATACTTTCCCTTCAAGGGCACACGGGACATTTTCCACAATAGGTCACATGTTTGACCGTGAAACATATCTCCATAGATACAAGAAGACTGAAATGGTACCAAGCATCTTCTCTGGTATCTAACTAGAAATCAAATGCAAGAAAATAATCGGAAAACACACAGAGGCATGGGATCTAAGCAACATGCTACTCAATGGGTCAGCAATGTCATCAAGGAAGAAATGAAAAAATACCTTGAGGCTAAAGTAAGTGAAAACACAATGTTCCCAAATGTATGCACACAGCGAAAGCAGTCCTAAGAAGCAATTTCAGAGCAATAGAGGCCTACCTCCAGAAAGAAGAAAATTCTCTAAGAAACAGTCTATTCTTACAACTGAGGGACCTTCAAAAAGAAGACTGAGCAAACCCTCTACCATCCTCCCCCTCCCCACCAACACTCACATAAACACACACACACACACACACACACACACACGCACGCACACACACACAAAGCAATGAGAGGGCAGACGACAGTCAGTGTGAGATCAGCGTGGTTGTCTAACCTGGCCTGGTGTGCCCTTTGCCTTCCTGTGTTATATTATTGACCTCTGAAACAACGGCCCGAAGAATCTTGTGTGAGACCTAAATCAGAGTCTAAAACATGGGTAAAGTTTCACCATTTCGGCTTTCCTGAGGCCAGTGCCTGAGGCCGCTAGGCCGCATCATGGAAACATGGTACTATTTCCAGCATCTCCATCACAGTGAGCTGGGAAAGGGCTTCATTATGATGTGGTTGCCTGGTTACCAGGGTTCCAAGTTCTTTTAAGCTTTATGACCAGGAAGTGAGATCACAGACTGGGGTCTCCTCTGTGAACTTCTTTCTCATACAAACACTTCCCAAAGTCCCTCTGGGTTAGGGATTGCTCACCCTACCTCACAAAACAAGTCCACGCCCAGTTACACTAACACTGACCATGCCACAGTTTCAGGACAACCTGTGTGCAGCCGCGGCCATGGCTTTGAGGACCCAGAGCTTGGTTCAGAGCTGGCTTGCGCTCCTCACCAGTGATGTGACTCTGAGCAGCATGTGCTGTCAGGGCCTCCGCAGTTTTCCCATGTGCATAGTACAGGTCGTTCTAGCATTTCCACCTCAAAATGTCATCACATTATGAACACGTGTAGTTCCTAGAAACCCTGGGCTGTGGTCACCTGTTGTCGGGTGCAGACCTGACCGATGACGTTTGTGCTGAACAGAGGTCAGAACACAGCCAACGGGCTGCGTCTGATCTGGCACCTAGGGACGCACATTGGTTTCCTGCCTCTATCTCAAAAGGGCTGTAATGAAATCCATTTCCAACACAGTCCCCTCTGGCACTGAACTTTCGAGGGACTCCATTATGTTGAGACTTGGGGCCAAGCACCTATCTCGGCCTGCGTGTGGGGCGGCCCCTCCATGGCTCCCAGGGTGCCTGCTTCCATGTCACACATCTCTGCGTGAGCCCCGCCTTTTGAGAATTGGCATTGTTTGGGACCCTTTTCTAAGGAATAGGGAAAAGAAAATGTTGGGGCGTCATTTCCAGAATGAGTAATGGAAAGTTTATGACTCTGCCGGCTCCCTCTTTCTCTCTTTATCTGTCTCTCTGTGTCTCTAAGTGACTTGTTTTCTATTCCTAGATCACTGTCTCTGTATGCGATGCTGTGTCTGTCTCACACTCGGTCTCTTCATGCTTCTGGTTCTCTCTTTCAGTGTGGTGTGTGTGCATGTCTGAGTGTGTGTGTCTGTGGGTGTGTGTGTTTCTTTATCTGTATGTCTCTCGCACTGTCTACCTGTCGTGCATCTCTCTTCATATCGCACTCCTTCTATGTCTATCTCTTCAATTTCTTCCCTTTGTCCTTCTCTCATTCAGTCTGTCTCCCTCTGCCTCGGTCTTGCTTTCTCTCTAGCCATCTGTCATTATAACGCTCAGAAAAAAGGGTTTGGAGAGGTGATGTATAGGAAAATATCATGTGAGTGTGGGGGTCCTGTTCATAGCGTGGGAAAAGTGGACGTCAGTGTATAGAAGGGTGGCATTGCTGTGGGCCCGATGAACCCTGATGGTGCTTTTGGCATCCCGTGACTATGGCCGGTCACACTGGCAAGCAGTTCGGGTCAGAGCCAGTGACAAGGCACTTGTTGGTGCAAGTCCCGGGGCCAGGGCCGCTATGCCCATGCCTGGAATCCCAGGGTTCTGACAGTCCCCAAGCCTCAGTTGCCCCGAACAAGGGACTGCAGATTAGCCAGTTGTGTGTGTGGAGGCAAGCCATCCAGGGCCTGGAGAGTTCCGGCAGGCCAGCACTAGCAGTACTGTGTGACCGCCAGGGGAGCATCAGTGGCCAGCGGTGCCCCTGACATGGCCAATGAAGAAGGCTCACTGCAAGCCTGTAATGGCCACTACTCACGGCAGCAGCTTCCGGATCAGCGGTTGGGGAAACGGCGAAACGTGCAGCATGGGATGATGAGGTTGGTGGAGAGTGCTCTCTGGCACACACGCTAAGTGAGAGCACCCAGCATGGTGATGCACACATAACAGGCCGGCCGGAAGGGGTCCCCTTGGGCAAACAATGTCAAGTCCCTGTGCCTATGGGAATCCCACCCTGAATTAGATGATGTCGTCTGATCCCGGAACGTAAGCATGATCGGGTCTGGTTAGTTCTTGCATGAGGACCTGTTGGAATACCACGTCCTACAGGCTTTTGCCTTCCCCTACTGTTGCCGCCACCCCACGATGGGCTCCATTGCAATACCTCCTGCCTGTTGCCGCTTTTCCGCCGCTCAACGCGCTGCTGGTCCCCAGGCTATCGGCGAACTCGCCGCCCTGCCCTACAGCCTCACAACCCCAACCACATGTCGACGCCCGCTGGCTGGTGCTCCTTCAGCTCTCTCCCTGCTCCTGCCCACAAGCTAGCAGCTCCCAGCCATTTGGGGCAATCACCGACATCCGCAATGCCCTGGACCAGGGCTTTCCACTACGCATGTCTCCACCTTCGCTGCATCACTTCACAGCGGCTTTCTCCAGTCAGGGCAATGCACGTCCTTGGCACCACAGTCCAAGGACTCAAGGAAAACCGTCTGTCTCCCTGCAAGTGTGCATTGAGTCACCCACTCTGTCTGTCCCTCGACCCAGGACCAAGGGATGTATCACATGACCCACCATAACGAAGGCCCCTGTCTTCGCTGCTGTGCCCCTCGTTCGCAATCTCCCCCAATGCACGGTAATCCTCCATCCTACCTAGGACTCCCATCACACAGGGGAAAAGAGCCGGAACAAAACAGCAGACTCAACTATGGAGAAAAACACCAACATCCCTGTGAGTCGTGTGAGGCCTCTGACTGCAGGACAGAAGACCTCTATGGGAAAAGCTGAGTGGCACGTGACCCACGCACAGAGAGTACCTGCTACTACAACTTGTCGCCCCAAGGTCGAAATCTGGGTGAGGCTCCGAGCTCCATAGCACTGCTGGGACCCTGGCGGCATGCACTTAGTCACCACCGTGATTGCCACCGACAGGGCACCGCCTCCTCACAGAACCTCAGTCCCCGGCACGACCACACTCCAATGTGTAAGATTCCACCTCAACACAGCCTCGGTGTGACAGTCTCAGTGTGTTTCCCAGGGTGAGCGGCCATCCCATGGCTGTCAAGCTCTGGGTCTTGGATGCTATGCTCCCCCTCCCATTCCTTCTCCCTGTGTCTCCTTCTGTCATTTTGTCTTTGGTCTCTCTCGCTCCCTGTGTGTCTCTCTCTGTTGCCCCTTCAGTGGCCTTCTTTTATTGGCTCCTGGCTCAGTTGTTCAGAGGATTTGATGTGTCAGGGGTTGTTGGAGCCCCCTCTCCTGTGGCGAGACCTAGGCCAGGTTTATTTGTACCAGAAGAGGTTGTAGGTGTTGTGCTATTGCGGGGGCACAGAGCTTCATTGATTCACTCATAGGGGCTGGTTTTGGTCTCCCTTCACTTCTGCATTAGGTGGGGAATGGGTCAACTTGGTCACCCTAAATGAACTGGAGTCTTCTTGCCCTTGTATGTCTGGTAGGCATGGTGGACCATTCCTCATCCACGAGGGTCTTGGGTCCCTGGCCAGCTGCTGGGCGAGCTGAAGGCCTGGGTAAACTTTTCTATCAGGAGGCCCTTGTGACCATAGCTTTCATGGGCGTGATACTTCCTCTTCCAAGAAAGCCACCGCTTTGAGGCGTTGTGCACAACAAACAGGGTCCTGGGTTCACTCCCTCTGCAAGAAGGGTCAGGAGTCTCAAGTGCCACTCACAGTCTGGCAGCGAGGGGGAAGGTGACAAGTCACCATCCGTTTGCCATTAGGGCCTGGTGTCCATGTTGCCCCACTTGCACGAGCTGTGGGGAATCCGTCTCCTGCCTTTGGCAGGGAAACTTGTGATTTGCACGCTGCTGGTAGGTGGCCAAGGTCTCCAACCTCTGTCAGGATGTTCTGGCTTCCTGACAACCCACTGAAGCTGTTTCTCCTTTCTCAGTCAGAAAGGGCTAGGGCCGCATTGTACCACTCAAGCCAGGTGGCGGCCCGATTACCTCCTCTCCAACAAAGTGTCTGTGAATCATAATTCGCATTCAGGCGGGGTCATTTTTTCCTACCAGTTGAGGCTAGGGTCCTCTGGCCTTGCTAACCAGACCAGCATAAATACCTTTCCCATTGACTAGAGAGTCTGGAGAGCCTGGGCTATGCTGACTTTCAAACTTCAGGTGCCACTGTCTGTCAGGCAGGGTCATACATTGCATGCGACCTGCTCAAATGGAAATGGGGGCCGTGTTCCTTCCAACCAGCAGAATGGCCTGCGGAACTTCATGCCCTGACAGTGTCCCATCCTACTTCCAAGGCAGCCTTAGCACCTGGTGGCCTCTCATGTTATCAGGACCACGCAACAAGTCCTCTCATTGAGCATTTCATCATCAAAATAATGATTGAAAGTTGTGTTACCTAGAAAAAAACCTGGCGTCGCAGAATGGAAAAAAGAAACTAAAAAAATAATACATATGCTTCCCACAAATGTCACTCCATATCGAAAGACACACAGAGACTGAAAGTGAAGGGATGGAAAAAATACGTTTTACCAATGGAAATGGGGAAATAAAAAGCTGGGGAAACAATACTCAGATAACATAGACTTTAAAACAAAAGCTATAACAAGTGACAAAGAGTACATGTCATATTGATAAAACCATCAATCCAACAAGAGGATGGCACTCTTCTAATCATATACATGGCACACGTAGGACCAACTAACACTGAAAGCAAACATGGTGAGTCATAAATGAAGACATTGTGAGTCATAGTAGGGGATGATGACATGCAAATACATCATCCAGACAGAAAATCAACCAAGAAACAATGGAATTAAAGGACTTAAATTGATATTTGTAGATCATCTCACCCCTTATCCGAACAATATACATTCCTTTCAAGGGCACACGGGACATTTTCCACAATAGGTCACATGTTAGACCCTCAAACATATCTCCATAGATACAAGAAGACTGAAATGGTACCAAGCATCTTCTCTGGTATCTACCTAGAAATCAATTGTAAGAAAATAATGGGAAAACACACAGAGGCATGGGATCTAAGCAACATGCTACTCAATGGGTCAGCAATGTCATCAAGGAAGAAATGAAAAAATACCTTGAGGCTAAAGTAAGTGAAAACACAATGTTCCCAAATGTATGCACACAGCGAAAGCAGTCCTAAGAAGCAATTTCAGAGCAATAGAGGCCTACCTCCAGAAAGAAGAAAATTCTCTAAGAAACTGTCTATTCTTACAACTGAGGGACCTTCAAAAAGAAGACTGAGCAAACCCTCTACCATTCTCCCCCTCCCCACCAACACTCACATAAACACACACACACACACACACACACACACACACACACACACGCATGCACACACACACAAAGCAATGAGAGGGCAGATGACAGTCAGTGTGAGATCAGCGTGGTTGTCTAACCTGGCCTGGTGTGCCCTTTGCCTTCCTGTGTTATATTATTGACCTCAAACAACGGCCTGAAGAATCTTGTGTGAGACCTAAATCAGAGTCTAAAACATGGGTAAAGTTTCACCATTTCGGCTTTCCTGAGGCCAGTTCCTGAGGCCGCTAGGCCGCATCATGGAAACATGGTACTATTTCCAGCATCTCCATCACAGTGAGCTGGGAAAGGGCTTCATTATGATGTGATTGCCTGGTTACCAGGGTTCCAAGTTCTTTTAAGCTTTATGACCAGGAAGTGAGATCAGAGACTGGGGTCTTCTCTGTGAAATTCTTCCTCATACAAAAACTCCCCAAAGTCCTAATCTTAAACTAAATCTTACCTGTACCTTGACCCTAACCCTAACCATACCAGTCTCTAACCCTGACTCTAACTTTAAACCTGTTTCTAACCCTAACCCTAACCATAAACATATCCCTATCCCTGTGCCTGACCCTATCACTTCCCTAATCCGAGGCCACCCTAACTCTAACACTAACCCCAGCCCTAAATTGAAACCTAAAACTAAACTCAACTCCAAACCTAACCCTAACACTGTCCCTAACCCTAACCCTAACCCTAACACTAAGCCTATCACTAACACTAACACTATCACTCAACCTAATCTGCTTGTAACCATAACGCTAATCTTACCTTAACTCTGACTCTAATATTAACCCTAACCCTAACACTGTCGCTAAACCTAAGTCTGACCCTTACCATCTCTCCACCCTTAACTCTAACCCTCACCCTGTCAGTAACCCTGTCCCTAAATCTAAACTTAAGCATCAGACAAAACCTAAACTTAACTATAACCCTAACACTAAACCTAACCATGTCCCAAAGCCTAATCCTCTCCCTAACCCTAATCCTAACCCTAACCCTATACCCTAACCATAAACCTAACCGTAAACCTAACGCTAACCCTAACCCTAAACCCTAAACCCTAAACCCTAACCCTAACCCTAACTTTATACCTAAACCCTAACCATAACCCTAAACCTAACCCAAACCCTAACCCTCACCCTAAACCTAATCGTGAATCTAACACTCACTGTGTCCCTACCCTATCCCTGCCCCTGTAGCTAACTCTTTTCCTAACCCAAAAGCTAAATCTAAACGTATCCCTAGACCTAACTCTAAATGGAGCCCGAACACTCTTCCCAACTCTGTACCTAACCCTAATCCTAACATGAACCCTAACCCTAACGCTAACCTTAACCCTAACACTGCCTCTAATATTAACCCTAACCCTAACACTGTCGCTAAACCTAACTCTGACCCTTACCGTCTCTCCAACCTTAACTCTAACCTTCACCCTGTCACTAACCCTGTCCCTAAACCTAAACTTAAGCATCAGACAAAACCTAAACTTAATATAACCCTAACTCTAAACCTAACCATGTCCCAAACCCTAATCCTGTCCCTAACCCTAAACCTAATGCTAACCCTAACCCTAACCCTAACTCTAAACCCTAAACCCTAATCTTAACCCTAACCCTAACCCTAAACCGTAACCCTAACACTAACCTTATCCCTAAAACCTAACCCTAACCCTAACCGTAACCCTAACCCTAACCCTAACCCTACCACTAAACACTAACCCTAACCCTAACCATAACCCTAACCTTAACACAAAACTGAACCATGTCTCAAACCCTAATCCTGTACCTATCCCTAACCCTAAACCCTAAACACTAACCCTAACCCTATCCCTAACGCTAACGCTAACCCTAACCCTAATCCTAAACCCTAACCCTAAACCTAAACCCTAACCCTAACATTAACCCTAACACTGTCGCTAAACCTAACTCTGATCCTTACTGTCTCTCTAACCTTAACTCTAACCCTCACCCTGTCACTAACCCTGTCCCTAAACCTATCCTTAACCATCAGCCAAAACCTAAATTTAACTATAACCTAAAACTAAACCTAAACATGTCCCAAACCCGAATCGTGTCCATAACCCTAACCTTAACCCTAACCTAACACTAACCCTAAACCCGAAACCATAACCCTAAACCTAACACTAACCCTAAACCTAACCATGCCTCAAACCTTAATCCTGTACCTAAATTTAACCCTAATGCTAACCCTAACCCTAACCCTAACCCGAATCACTAAACCCTAACCCGAACACTAACCCTAACCCTGAACCCTAACCCTAACTCTATCCCAAAACCCTAACCCTAACCCTAAACCCTAACCCTAAACCCTAAACCCTAACCTTAACCCTAACCCTAAACTTAAACCGTAACCCTAACCCTAACCCTATCCCTAAAACCTAACCCTAACCCTAACCCTAACCCTAACTCTAACCCTAACCCTAACCCTAACCCTATCCCTAAACCCTAACCCTAAAATGTAAACACTAACCCTCCCCTATTCCTAACCCTAACCCTAACCCTAACCCTAAACCCTAACCTAACCTGATCCCTAACCCTAACACTGTCGCTAAACCTAACTCTGACCCTTACCGTCTCTCCAACCTTAACTCTAACCCTCACCCTGTCACTAACCCTGTCCCTAAACCTAAACTTAAGCATCAGACAAAACCTAAACTTAATATAACCCTAACAGTAAACCTAACCATGTCCCAAACCCTAATCCTGTCCCTAACCCTAAACCTAATGCTAACCCTAACCCTAACCCTAAACCCTAAACCCTAACCTTAACCCTAACCCTAAACCTAAACCGTAACCCTAACCCTAACCCTATCCCTAAAACCTAACCCTAACCCTAACCCTAACCCTAACCCTAACCTAACCCTAACCCTAACCCTAACACGGTCGCTAAACCTAACTCTGACCCTTACCGTCTCTCTATCTTTAACTCTAACCCTCACCCTGTCACTAACCCTGTCCCTAAACCTAACCTTAAACATCAGCCAAAACCTAAACTTAACTATAACCCTAACACTAAACCTAACCATGTCTCAAACCCGAAACGTGTACCTAACCCTAACCCT
>CM063100.1:65500911-65508411 GCA_031876335.1 Hipposideros larvatus
CGTGTACCTAACCCTAACCCTAACCGTAACCCTAACACTAAACCCGAAACCCTAACACTAAACCTAACCCTAAACCTAAACCCTAAACCCGAACCCTAACCCTAACGCTAACCCTAACCATAAACACTAAACCCTAACCCTAACCCTAACCCTAACCCTAAACCCTAAACCCTAACACTAACCCTAACCCTAAAGCCTAAACCCTAACTCTAACCCTAACCCTAACCCTAAACCCTAAACCCTAACCTTAACCCTAACCCTAAACCTAAACCGTAACCCTAACCCTAACCCTATCCCTAAAACCTAACCCTAACCCTAACCCTAACTCTAACCCTAACCCTAACCCTAAACCTATCCCTAAACCCTAACCCTAAAATGTAAACACTAACCCTCCCCTATTCCTAAACCTAACCCTAACCCTAAACCCTAAACCCTAACCTTAACCCTAACCCTAAACCTAAACCGTAACCCTAACCCTAACCCTATCCCTAAAACCTAACCCTAACCCTAACCCTAACCCTAACCCTAACCTAACCCTAACCGTAACCCTAACACTCGCTAAACCTAACTCTGACCCTTACCGTCTCTCTATCTTTAACTCTAACCCTCACCCTGTAACTAACCCTGTCCCTAAACCTAACCTTAACCATCAGCCAAAACCTAAACTTAACTATAACCCTAACACTAAACCTAACCATGTCTCAAACCGAAACGTGTACCTAACCCTAACCCAAACCTTAACACTAACACTAAACCCGAAACCCTAACACTAACCCTAACCCTAAACCTAAACCCTAAACCCAAACCCTAACCCTAACGCTAACCCTAACCATAAACACTAAACCCTAACCCTAACCCTAACCCTAACCCTAACCCTAAACCCTAAACCCTAACACTAACCCTAAACCTAAAGCCTAAACCCTAACTCTAACCATAACCCTAACACTTAACCCTAAACCCTAACATTAACCCTAACCCTAAACCTAAACCGTAACCCTAACCCTAACCCTATCCCTAAAACGTAACCCTAACCCTAACCCTAACCCTAACCCTAACCCTAACTCTAACCCTAACCCTAACCGTAACCCTAAACCCTAAACCCTAACACTAACCCTAACCCTAAAGCCTAAACCCTAACTCTAACCCTAACCCTATCCCTAAAACCTAACCCTAACCCTAACCCTAACCCTAAATCTAACCCTAACCCTAACCCTAACCCTATCCCTAAACCCTAACCCTAAAATGTAAACACTAACCCTCCCCTATTCCTAACCCTAACCCTAACCCTAACCCTAAACCCTAACCTAACCTTATCCCTAACCCTAACACTGTTGCTAAACCTAACTCTGACGCTTACCGTCTCTCCAACCTTAACTCTAACCCTCACCCTGTACTAACCCTGTCCCTAAACCTAAACTTAAACATCAGACAAAACCTAAACTTAATATTACCCTAACAGTAAACCTAACCATGTCCCAAACCCTAATCCTGTCCCTAACCCTATCCCTAACCCTAACCCTAACACTAACCCTAAACCTAAACCTAAACACTAAACCCAAAACCTAACCCTAACGCTAACCCTAACCATAAACACTAAACCCTAACCCTAACCCTAACCCTAACCCTAACACTAAACCCTAAACCCTAACACTAACCCTAACCCTAAAGCCTAAACCCTAACTCTAACCCTAACCCTAACCCTAAACTCTAAACCCTAACCTTAACCCAAACCCTAAACCTAAACCGTAACCCTAAACCTAACCCTATCCCTAAAACCTAACCCTAACCCTAACACTAACTCTAACCCTAACCCTAACCCTAACCCTATCCCTAAACCCTAACCCTAAAATGTAAACACTAACCCTCCCCTATTCCTAACGCTAACCCTAACCCTAACCCTAAACCCTAACCTAACCTGATCCCTAACCCTAACACTGTCGCTAAACCTAACTCTGACCGTTACCGTCTCTCCAAACTTAACTCTAACCCTCACCCTGTCACTAACCCTGTCCCTAAACCTAAACTTAAGCATCAGACAAAACCTAAACTTAATATAACCCTAACAGTAAACCTAACCATGTCCCAAACCCTAATCCTGTCCCTAACCCTAAAACTAATTCTAACCCTAACCCTAACCCTAACCCTAAACCCTAAACCCTAACCTTAACCCTAACCCTAAACCTAAACCGTAACCCTAACCCTAACCCTATCCCTAAAACCTAACCATAACCCTAACCCTAACCCTAACCCTAACCTAACCCTAACCCTAACCCTATCACTGTCGCTAAAGTTAACTCTGACACTTACCGTCTCTCTATCTTTAACCCTAACCCTCACCCTGTAACTAACCCTGTCCCTAAACCTAACCTTAACCATCAGCCAAAACATAACTTAACTATAACCCTAACACTAAACCTAAACATGTCTCAAACCCGAATCGTGTACCTAACCCTAACCATAACCTTAACCCTAACACTAAACCCGAAACCCTAACACTAACCCTAACCCTAAACCTAAACCCTAAACCCAAACCCTAACCCTAACGCTAACCCTAACCTTAAACACTAAACCCTAAACCTAACCCTAACCCTAACCCTAACCCTAAACCCTAAACCCTAACACTAACCCTAACCTTAAGCCTAAACCCTAACCCTAACCCTAACCCTAAACCTAACCCTAAACCCTAAACCCTAACACTAACCCTAACCCTAAACCCTAAACCCTAACACTAACCCTAACCCTAAAGCCTAAACCCTAACTCTAACCCTAACCCTAACCCTAAACCCTAACCCTGAAATGTAAACACTAACCCTCCCCTATTCCTAACCCTAACCCTAACCCTAACCCTAAACCCTAACCTAACCTGATCCCTAACCCTAACACTGTCGCTAAACCTAACTCTGACCCTTAACGTCTCTCCAACCTTAACTCTAACCCTCACCCTGTCACTAACCCTGTCCCTAAACCTAAACTTAAGCATCAGACAAAACCTAAACTTAATATAACCCTAACAGTAAACCTTACCATGTCCCAAACCCTAATCCTGTCCCTAACCCTAACCCTAACCCTAACACTAAACCTAACCCTAACCCTAAACCCTAAACCCTAACACTAACCCTAACACTAAAGCCTAAACCCTAACTCTAACCCTAACCCTAACCCTAAACCCTAAACCCTAACCTTAACCCTAACCCGAAACCTAAACCGTAACCCTAACCCTAACCCTATCCCTAAAACCTAACCCTAACCATAACCCTAACTCTAACCCTAACCCTAACCCTAAACCCTATCCCTAAACCCTAACCCTAAAATGTAAACACTAACCCTCTCCTATTCCTAACTCTAACCCTAACCCTAACCCTAACCCTAACCCTAACCATAACCCTAATAGTAAACCTAAACATGTCTCAAACCCGAATCGTATACCTAAGCCTAACCCTAAACTTAACCCTAACCCTAAACCCGAAACCCTAACCCTAACACTTACCCTAACCCTAAACCATAAGACCTAACTCTAAATCTAAACCTAACCCTAAAGCCTAAATCCTAACTCCAACCCTAACCCTAACCCTAACCCTAACCCTATTCCTAAACCCTAACGCTAAAATGTAAACCCTATCCCTTCCCTATTCCTAACCCTAACCCTAACCCTAACCCTAAACCCTAACCTAACCTGATCCCTAACACTAACACTGTCGCTAAACCTAACTCTGACCCTTACCGTCTCTCTAAACTTAACTCTAACCCTCACCCTGTCACTAAACCTGTCCCTAAAACTAACCTTAACCATCAGCCAAAACCAAAACTTAACTATAACCCTACACTAAACCTAACCATTTCCCAAACCCTAATCCTGCCCCTAACCCTAACCCTAATCCTAACCCTAACCCTAACCCTAACCCTAACCCTAAACCATAAACCCTAACCTTAACCCTAACCCTAAACCTAAACCGTAACCCTAACCCTAACCCTATCCCTAAAACCTAACCCTAACCCTAACCCTAAACCTAACCCTAACTCTAACCCTAACCCTAACCCTAACCCTAACCCTAAACCGTAACCCTAAAATGTAAACACTAACCCTCCCTATTCCTAACCCTAACCTTAACGCTAACCCTAAACCCTAACCTAACCTGATCCCTAACCCTAACACTGTCGCTAAACCTAACTCTGACCCTTACCGTCTCTCCAACCTTAACTCTAACTCTCACCCTGTCACTAACCCTGTCCCTAAACCTAAACTTAAGCATCAGACAAAACCTAAACTTAATATAACCCTAAGAGTAAACCTAACCATGTCCCAAACCCTAATCCTGCCCCTAACCCTAACCCTAACCCTAACCATAACCCTAACCCTAAATCCTAAACCCTAACCCTAACCCTAAACCCTAACTCTAACCCTAACCCTAACCTAACCGTAACCCTAACCCTAACATTGTCGCTAAACCTAACTCTGACCCTTACCGTCTCTCTATCTTTAACTCTAACCCTCACCCTGTAACTAACCCTGTCCCTAAACCTAACCTTAACCATCAGCCAAAACCTAAACTTAACTATAACCCTAACACTAAACCTAACCATGTCTCAAACCCGAAACGTGTACCTAACCCTAACCCTAACCGTAACCCTAACACTAAACCCGAAACCCTAACACTAAACCTAACCCTAAACATAAACCCTAAACCCAAACCCTAACCCTAACGCTAACCCTAACCATAAACACTAAACCCTAACCCTAACCCTAACCCTAACCCTAACCCTAAACCCTAAACCCTAACACTAACCCTAACCCTAAAGCCTAAACCCTAACTCTAACCCTAACCCTAACCTAACCGTAACCCTAACCCTAACATTGTCGCTAAACCTAACTCTGACCCTTACCGTCTCTCTATCTTTAACTCTAACCCTCACCCTGTAACTAACCCTGTCCCTAAACCTAACCTTAACCATCAGCCAAAACCTAAACTTAACTATAACCCTAACACTAAACCTAAACATGTCTCAAACCCGAATCGTGTACCTAACCCTAACCCTAAACCCTAAACCCTAACCTTAACCCTAACCCTAAACCTAAACCGTAACCCTAACCCTAACCCTATCCCTAAAACCTAACCCTAACCCTAACCCTAACCCTAACCCTAACCTAACCCTAACCCTAACCCTAACACTGTCGCTAAACCTAACTCTGACCCTTACCGTCTCTCTATCTTTAACTCTAACCCTCACCCTGTAACTAAACCTGTCCCTAAACCTAACCTTAACCATCAGCCAAAACCTAAACTTAACTATAACCCTAACACTAAACCTAACCATGTCTCAAACCCGAAACGTGTACCTAACGCTAACCCTAACCTTAACCCTAACACTTAACCCGAAACCCTAACACTAACCATAACCCTAAACCCAAACCCTAACCCTAACGCTAACCCTAAACATAAACACTAAACCCTAACCCTAACCCTAACCCTAACCCTAAACCCTAAACCCTAACACTAACCCTAACCCTAAAGCCTAAACCCTAACTCTAACCCTAACCCTAACCCTAAACCCTAAACACTAACCTTAACCCTAACCCTAAACCTAAACTGTAACCCTAACACTAACCCTATCCCTAAAACCTAACCCTAACCCTAACCCTAACCATAACCCTAACCCTAACCCTAACCCTAACACTAAACCCTAAACCCTAACACTAACCCTAACCCTAAAGCCTAAAACCTAACTCTAACCCTAACCCTAACCCTAAACCCTAAACCCTAACCTTAACCCTAACCCTAAACCTAAACCGTAACCCTAACCCTAACCCTATCCCTAAAACCTAACCCTAACCCTAACCATAACTCTAACCCTAACCCTAACCCTAACCCTATCCCTAAACCCTAACCCTAAAATGTAAACACTAACCCTCCCCTATTCCTAAACCTAACCCTAACCCTAAACCCTAAACCCTAACCTTAACCCTAACCCTAAACCTAAATCGTAACCCTAACCCTAACCCTATCCCTAAAACCTAACCCTAACCCTAACCCTAACCCTAACCCTAACCTAACCCTAACCATAACCCTAACACTCGCTAAACCTAACTCTGACCCTTACCGTCTCTCTATCTTTAACTCTAACCCTCACCCTGTAACTAACCCTGTCCCTAAACCTAACCTTAACCATCAGCCAAAACCTAAACTTAACTATAACCCTAACACTAAACCTAACCATGTCTCAAACCCGAAACGTGTACCTAACCCTAACCCTAACCTTAACCCTAACACTAAACCCGAAACCCTAACACTAACCCTAACCCTAAACCTAAACCCTAAACCCAAACCCTAACCCTAACGCTAACCCTAACCATAAACACTAAACCCTAACATTAACCCTAACCCTAACCCTAAACCCTAAACCCTAACCCTCACCCTAACCCTAAAACCTAACCCTAACCCTAACCCTAACCCTAACCCTAAATCTAACCCTAACCCTAACCCTAACCCTATCCCTAAACCCTAACCCTAAAATGTAAACACTAACCCTCCCCTATTCCTAACCCTAACCCTAACCCTAACCCTAACCCTAAACCCTAACCTAACCTTATCCCTAACCCTAACACTGTTGCTAAACCTAACTCTGACGCTTACCGTCTCTCCAACCTTAACTCTAACCCTCACCCTGTACTAACCCTGTCCCTAAACCTAAACTTAAACATCAGACAAAACCTAAACTTAATATTACCCTAACAGTAAACCTAACCATGTCCCAAACCCTAATCCTGTCCCTAACCCTAACCCTAACCCTAACCCTAACCCTAACACTAACCCTAAACCTAAACCTAAACACTAAACCCAAAACCTAACCCTAACGCTAACCCTAACCATAAACACTAAACCCTAACCCTAACCCTAACCCTAACCCTAACACTAAACCCTAAACCCTAACACTAACCCTAACCCTAAAGCCTAAACCCTAACTCTAACCCTAACCCTAACCCTAAACTCTAAACCCTAACCTTAACCCAAACCCTAAACCTAAACCCTAACCCTAAACCTAACCCTATCCCTAAAACCTAACCCTAACCCTAACACTAACTCTAACCCTAACCCTAACCCTAACCCTATCCCTAAACCCTAACCCTAAAATGTAAACACTAACCCTCCCCTATTCCTAACGCTAACCCTAACCCTAACCCTAAACCCTAACCTAACCTGATCCCTAACCCTAACACTGTCGCTAAACCTAACTCTGACCGTTACCGTCTCTCCAAACTTAACTCTAACCCTCACCCTGTCACTAACCCTGTCCCTAAACCTAAACTTAAGCATCAGACAAAACCTAAACTTAATATAACCCTAACAGTAAACCTAACCATGTCCCAAACCCTAATCCTGTCCCTAACCCTAAAACTAATTCTAACCCTAACCCTAACCCTAACCCTAAACCCTAAACCCTAACCTTAACCCTAACCCTAAACCTAAACCGTAACCCTAACCCTAACCCTATCCCTAAAACCTA
>CM063100.1:65510911-65530911 GCA_031876335.1 Hipposideros larvatus
CCTAACCCTAACCCTAACCCTAACCCTAAACCCTAAACCCTAACACTAACCCTAACCCTAAAGCCTAAACCCTAACTCTAACCCTAACCCTAACCCTAAACCCTAAACCCTAACCTTAACCCTAACCCTAAACCTAAACCGTAACCCTAACCCTAACCCTATCCGTAAAACCTAACCCTAACCCTAACCCTAACCCTAACTCTAACCCTAACCCTAACCCTAACCCTATCCCTAAACCCTAACCCTAAAATGTAAACACTAACCCTCCCCTATTCCTAACCCTAACCCTAACCCTAACCCTAAACCCTAACCTAACCTGATCCCTAACCCTAACACTGTCGCTAAACCTAACTCTGACCCTTACCGTCTCTCCAACCATAACTCTAACCCTCACCCTGTCACTAACCCTGTCCCTAAACCTAAACTTAAGCATCAGACAAAACCTAAACTTAATATAACCCTAACAGTAAACCTAACCATGTCCCAAACTCTAATCCTGTCCCTAACCCTAAACCTAATGCTAACCCTAACCCTAACCCTAACCCTAAACCCTAAACCCTAACCTTAACCCTAACCCTAAACCTAAACCGTAACCCTATCCCTAAAACCTAACCCTAACCCTAACCCTAACCTAACTCTAACCCTAACCCTAACACTGTCGCTAAACCTAACTCTGTACCTTACCGTCTCTCTAACTTTAACTCTAACCCTCACCCTGTAACTAACCCTGTCCCTAAACCTAACCTTAACCATCAGCCAAAACCAAAACTTAACTATAACCCTAAAACTAAACCTAACCATGTCTCAAACCTGAAACGTGTACCTAACCCTAACCCTAACCGTAACCCTAACACTAAACCCGAAACCCTAACACTAAACCTAACCCTAAACCTAAACCCTAAACCCAAACCCTAACCCTAACGCTAACCCTAACCATAAACACTAAACCCTAACCCTAACCCTAACCCTAACCCTAACCCTAAACCCTAAACCCTAACACTAACCCTAACCCTAAAGCCTAAACCCTAACTCTAACCCTAACCCTAACCCTAAACCCTAAACCCTAACCTTAACCCTAACCCTAAACCTAAACCGTAACCCTAACCCTAACCCTATCCGTAAAACCTAACCCTAACCCTAACCCTAACCCTAACTCTAACCCTAACCCTAACCCTAACCCTATCCCTAAACCCTAACCCTAAAATGTAAACACTAACCCTCCCCTATTCCTAACCCTAACCCTAACCCTAACCCTAAACCCTAACCTAACCTGATCCCTAACCCTAACACTGTCGCTAAACCTAACTCTGACCCTTACCGTCTCTCCAACCATAACTCTAACCCTCACCCTGTCACTAACCCTGTCCCTAAACCTAAACTTAAGCATCAGACAAAACCTAAACTTAATATAACCCTAACAGTAAACCTAACCATGTCCCAAACTCTAATCCTGTCCCTAACCCTAAACCTAATGCTAACCCTAACCCTAACCCTAACCCTAAACCCTAAACCCTAACCTTAACCCTAACCCTAAACCTAAACCGTAACCCTATCCCTAAAACCTAACCCTAACCCTAACCCTAACCTAACTCTAACCCTAACCCTAACACTGTCGCTAAACCTAACTCTGTACCTTACCGTCTCTCTAACTTTAACTCTAACCCTCACCCTGTAACTAACCCTGTCCCTAAACCTAACCTTAACCATCAGCCAAAACCTAAACTTAACCATAACCCTAACACTAAACCTAACCATGTCTCAAACCCGAAACGTGTACCTAACCCTAACCCTAACCTTAACCCTAACACTAAACCCAAAACCCTAACCCTAACCCTAACCCTAAACCCTAACCTAACCTGATCCCTAACCCTAACACTGTCGCTAAACCTAACTCTGACCCTTACCGTCTCTCCAACCTTAACTCTAACCCTCACCCTGTCACTAACCCTGTCCCTAAACCTAAACTTAAGCATCAGACAAAACCTAAACTTAATATTACCCTAACAGTAAACCTAACCATGTCCCAAACCCTAATCCTGTCCCTAACCCTAACCCTAACCCTAACCTTAACCCTAACCCTAACACTAACCCTAACCCTAACCATAAACACTAAACCCTAACCCTAACCCTAACCCTAACACTAAACACTAAACCCTAACACTAACCCTAACCCTAAAGCCTAAACCCTATCTCTAACCCTAACCCTAACCCTAAACCCTAAACCCTAACCTTAACCCTAACCCTAAACCTAAACCGTAACCCTAACCCTAACCCTATCCCTAAAACCTAACCCTAACCCTAACCCTAACTCTAACCCTAACCCTAACCCTAACCCTATCCCTAAACCCTAACCCTAAAATGTAAACACTAACACTCCCCTATTCCTAACCCTAACCCTAACCCTAACCCTAAACCCTAACCTAACCTGATCCCTAACCCTAAAACTGTCGCTAAACCTAACTCTGACCCTTACCGTCTCTCCAACCTTAACTCTAACCCTCACCCTGTCACTAACCCTGTCCCTAAACCTAAACTTAAGCATCAGACAAAACCTAAACTTAATATAACCCTAACAGTAAACCTAACCATGTCCCAAACCCTAATCCTGTCCCTAACCCTAAAACTAATGCTAACCCTAACCCTAACCCTAACCCTAAACCCTAAACCCTAACAACCCTAAACCTAAACCTAAACCGTAACCCTAACCCTAACCCTATCCCTAAAACCTAACCCTAACCCTAACCCTAACCCTAACCCTAACCTAACCCTAACCCTAACCCTAACACTGTCGCTAAACCTAACTCTGACACTTACCGTCTCTCTATCTTTAACTCTAACCCTCACCGTGTAACTAACCCTGTCCCTAAACCTAACCTTAACCATCAGCCAAAACCTAAACTTAAGTATAACCCTAACACTAAACCTAACCATGTCTCAAACACGAAACGTGTACCTAACCCTAACACTAACCTTAACCCTAACACTAAACCCGAAACCCTAACACTAACCCTAACCCTAAACCTAAACCCTAAACCCAAACCCTAACACTAACGCTAACCCTAACCATAAACACTAAACCCTAAACCTAACCCTAACCCTAACCCTAACCCTAACCCTAACCCTATCCCTAAACTCTAACCCTAAAATCTAAACACTAACCCTGCCCTATTCCTAACTCTAACCCTAAACCTAACCTAAACCCTAACCTAACATGATCCCTAACACTAACACTGTCGCTAAACCTAACTCTGACCCTTACCGTCTCTCTAAACTTAACTCTAACCCTCACCCTGTCACTAAACCTGTCCCTAAAACTAACCTTAACCATCAGCCAAAACCAAAATTTAACTATAACCCTACACTAAACCTAACCATTTCCCAAACCCTTATCCTGCCCCTAACCAAAACCCTAACCCTAACCATAACCCTAACCCTAAATCCTAAACCCTAACCCTAACCCTAACCCTAAACCCTAACTCTAACCCTAACCCTAACCCTAACACTGTCGCTAAACCTAACTCTGACCCTTACCGTCTCTCTATCTTTAACTCTAACCCTCACCCTGTAACTAACCCTGTCCCTAAACCTAACCTTAACCATCAGCCAAAACCTAAACTTAACTATAACCCTAACACTAAACCTAACCATGTCTCAAACCCGAAACGTGTACCTAACCCTAACCCTAACCTTAACCCTAACACTAAACTGGAAACCCTAACACTAACCCTAACCCTAAACCTAAACACTAAACCCAAACTTTAACCCTAACGCTAACCCTAACCATAAACACTAAACCCTAACCCTAACCCTAACCCTAACCCTAACCCTAAACCCTAAACCCTAACACTAACCCTAACCCTAAAGCCTAAACCCTAACTCTAACCCTAACCCTAACCCTAAACCCTAAACCCTAACCCTAACCCTATCCCTAAAACCTAACCCTAACCCTAACCGTAACCATAACCTTAACTCTAACCCTAACACTAACCCTAACCCTATCCCTAAACCCTAACCCTAAAATGTAAACACTAACCCTCCCCTATTCCTAACCCTAACACAAACCCTAACCCTAAACCCTAACCTAACATGATCTCTAACCCTAACACTGTCGCTAAACCTAACTCTGACCCTTACCGTCTCTCCACCCTTAACTCTAACCCTCACCCTGTCACTAACCCTGTCCCTAAACCTAAACTTAAGCATCAGACAAAACCTAAACTTAATATAACCCTAACAGTAAACCTAACCTTGTCCCAAACCCTAATCCTGTCCCTAACCCTAAACCTAATGCTAACCCTAACCCTAACCCTAACCCTAAACCCTAAACCCTAGCCTTAACCCTAACCCTAAACCTAAACCGTAACCCTAACACTAACCCTATCCCTAAAACCTAACCCTAACCCTAACCCTAACCCTAACACTAACCTTAACCCTAACACTAAACCCGAAACCCTAACACTAACCCTAACCCTAAACCTAAACCCTAAACCCAAACCCTAACCCTAACGCTAACCGTAACCATAAACACTAAACCCTAACCCTAACCCTAACCCTAACCCTAAACCCTAAACCCTAACACTAACCCTAACCCTAAAGCCTAAAACCTAACTCAAACCCTAACCCTAACCCTAAACCCTAAACTCTAACCTTAACCCTAACCCTAAACCTAAACCGTAACCCTAACCCTAACCCTAACCCTAACCCTACCGTAACCCTAACTCTAACCCTAACCCTAACCCTAACCCTAACCCTAAAACCTAAACCCTAACACTATCCCTAACCCTAAAGCCTAAACCTTAACTCTAACCCTAACTCTAACCCTAAACCCTAAACCCTAACCTTAACCCTAACCCTAAACCTAAATCGTAACCCTAACCCTAACCCTATCCCTAAAACCAAACCCTAACCCTAACACTAACTGTAACCCTAACCCTAACCCTAACCCTATCCCTAAACCCTAACCCTAAAATGTAAACACTAACCCTCCCCTATTCCTAACCCTAACCCTAACCCTAACCCTAAACCCTAACCTAACCTGATCCCTAACCCTAACACTGTCGCTAAACCTAACTCTGACCCTTACCGTCTCTCCAACCTTAACTCTAACCCTCACCCTGTCACTAACCCTGTCCCTAAACCTAAACTTAAGCATCAGACAAAACCTAAACTTAATATAACCCTAACAGTAAACCTAACCATGTCCCAAACCCTAATCCTGTCCCTAACCCTAAACCTAATGCTAACCCTAACCCTAACCCTAACCCTAAACCCTAAACACTAACCTTAACCCTAACCCTAAACCTAAACCGTAACCCTAACCCTAACCCTATCCCTAAAACCTAACCCTAACCATAACCCTAACACTAACCTAACCCTAACCCTAACCCTAACACTGTCGCTAAACCTAACTCTGACACTTACCGTCTCTCTATCTTTAACTCTAACCCTCACCCTGTAACTAACCCTGACCCTAAACCTAACCTTAACCATCAGCCAAAACCTAAACTTAACTATAACCCTAACACTAAACCTAACCATGTCTCAAACCCGAATCGTGGACCTAACCCTAACCATAACCTTAACCCTAACACTAAACCCGAAACCCTAACACTAACCCTAACCCTAAACCTAAACCCTAAACCCAAACCCTAACCCTAACGCTAACCCTAACCTTAAACACTACACCCTAAACCTAACCCTAGCCCTAACCCTAACCCTAAACCCTAAACCCTAACACTATTCCTAACCCTAAAGCCTAAACCCTAACTCTAACCCGAACCCTAACCCTAAACCCTAAACCCTAACCTTAACCCTAACCCTAAACCTAAACCGTAACCCTAACCCTAACCCTATCCCTAAAACCTAACCCTAACCCTAACCCTAACTCTAACCCTAACCCTAACCCTAACCCTATCCCTAAACCATAACCCTAAAATGTAAAAACTAACCCTCCCCTATTCCTAACCCTAACCCTAACGCTAACCCTAAACCCTAACCTAACCTGATCCCTAACCCTAACACTGTTGCTAAACCTAACTCTGACCCTTACCGTCTCTCCAACCTTAACTCTAACCCTCACCCTGTCACTAACCCTGTCCCTAAACCTAAACTTAAGCATCAGACAAAACCTAAACTTAATATAACCCTAACAGTAAACCTAACCATGTCCCAAACCCTAATCCTGCCTCTAACCCTAACCCTAACCATAACCCTAACCCTAAACCCTAAACCCTAACACTATCCCTAACCCTAAAGCCTAAACCCTAACTCTAACCCTAACTCTAACCCTAAACCCTAAACCCTAACCTTAACCCTAACCCTAAACCTAAACCGTAACCCTAACCCTAACCCTATCCCTAAAACCTAACCCTAACCCTAACCCTAACCCTAACCCTAACCCTAACACTCACCCTGTAACTAACCCTGTCCCTAAACCTAACCTTAACCACCAGCCAAAACCTAAACTTAACTATAACCCTAACACTAAACCTAACCATGTCTCAAACCCGAATCGTGGACCTAACCCTAACCATAACCTTAACCATAACACTAAACCCGAAACCCTAACACTAACCCTAACCCTAAACCTAAACCCTAAACCCAAACCCTAACCCTAACGCTAACCCTAACCTTAAACACTAAACCCTAACCCTAACCCTAACCCTAACCCTAAACCCTAAACCCTACACTATCCCTAACCCTAAAGCCTAAACCCTAACTCTAACCCTAACCCTAACCCTAAACCCTAAACCCTAACCTTAACCCTAACCCTAAACCTAAACCGTAACCCTAACACTAACCCTATCCCTAAAACCTAACCCTAACCCTAACCCTAACCCTAACCCTAACTCTAACCCTAACCCTAAACCTAACCCTATCCCTAAACCCTAACCCTAAAATGTAAAAACTAACCCTCCCCTATTCCTAACCCTAACCCTAACGCTAACCCTAAACCCTAACCTAACCTGATCCCTAACCCTAACACTGTTGCTAAACCTAACTCTGACCCTTACCGTCTCTCCAACCTTAACTCTAACCCTCACCCTGTCACTAACCCTGTCCCTAAACCTAAACTTAAGCATCAGACAAAACCTAAACTTAATATAACCCTAACAGTAAACCTAACCATGTCCCAAACCCTAATCCTGCCCCTAACCCTAACCCTAACGATAACCCTAACCCTAAATCTTAAACCCTAACCCTAACCCTAAATCTAAACCCTAACTCTAACCCTAAACCTAACCTAACCCTAACCCTAACCCTAACACTGTCGCTAAACCTAACTCTGAACCTTAACGTCTCTCCAACCTTAACTCTAACCCTCACCCTGTCACTAACCCTGTCCCTAAACCTAAACTTAAGCATCAGACAAAACCTAAACTTAATATAACCCTAACAGTAAACGTAACCATGTCCCAAACCCTAATCCTGTCCCTAACCCTAAACCTAATGCTAACCCTAACCCTAACCCTAAACCCTAAACCCTAACCTTAACCCTAACCCTAAACCTAAACCGTAACCCTAACCCTAACCCTATCCCTAAAACCTACACCTAACCCTAACCCTAACCTAACCCTAACCCTAACCATATCACTGTCGCTAAACCTAACTCTGACACTTACCGTCTCTCTATCTTTAACTCTAACACTCACCCTGTAACTAACCCTGTCCCTAAACCTAACCTTAACCATCAGACAAAACCTAAACTTAACTATAACCCTAACAGTAAACCTAACCATGTCTCAAACCCGAATCGTGTACCTAACCCTAACCATAACCTTAACCCTAACACTAAACCCGAAACCCTAACACTAACCCTAACCCTAAACCTAAACCCTAAACCCAAACCCTAACCCTAACGCTAACCCTAACCTTAAACACTACACCCTAACCCTAACCCTAGCCCTAACCCTAACCCTAAACCCTAAACCCTAACACTATTCCTAACCCTAAAGCCTAAACCCTAACTCTAACCCTAACCCTAACCCTAAACCCTAAACCCTAACCTTAACCCTAACCCTAAACCTAAACCGTAACCCTAACCCTAACCCTATCCCTAAAACCTAACCCTAACCCTAACCCTAACCCTAACCCTAACTCTAACCCTAACCCTAACCCTAACCCTATCCCTAAACCCTAACCCTAAAATGTAAAAACTAACCCTCCCCTATTCCTAACCCTAACCCTAACGCTAACCCTAAACCCTAACCTAACCTGATCCCTAACCCTAACACTGTTGCTAAACCTAACTCTGACCCTTACCGTCTCTCCAACCTTAACTCTAACCCTCACCCTGTCACTAACCCTGTCCCTAAACCTAAACTTAAGCATCAGACAAAACCTAAACTTAATATAACCCTAACAGTAAACCTAACCATGTCCCAAACCCTAATCCTGCCTCTAACCCTAACCCTAACCATAACCCTAACCCTAAACCCTAAACCCTAACACTATCCCTAACCCTAAAGCCTAAACCCTAACTCTAACCCTAACTCTAACCCTAAACCCTAAACCCTAACCTTAACCCTAACCCTAAACCTAAACCGTAACCCTAACCCTAACCCTATCCCTAAAACCTAACCCTAACCCTAACCCTAAACCTAACCCTAACCCTAACACTCACCCTGTAACTAACCCTGTCCCTAAACCTAACCTTAACCATCAGCCAAAACCTAAACATAACCATAACCCTAACACTAAACCTAAACATGTCTCAAACCCGAATCGTGTACCTAACACTAACCCTAAACTTAACCCTAACCCGAAACCCGAAACCATAACCCTAACCCTAACCCTAACCCTAAACCGTAAGCCCTAACTCTAACCCTAACCCTAACCCTAAAGCCTAAATCCTAACTCTAACCCTAACCCTAACCCTAACCCTATCCCTAAACCCTAACCCTAAAATGTAAACACTAACCCTCCCCTATTCCTAAACCTAACCCTAACCCTAACCCTAAACCCTAACCTAACCTGATCCCTAACCCTAACACTGTCGCTAAACCTAACTCTGACCCTTACCGTCTCTCCAACCTTAACTCTAACCCTCACCCTGTCACTAACCCTGTCCCTAAACCTAAACTTAAGCATCAGACAAAACCTAAACTTAATATAACCCTAACAGTAAACCTAACCATGTCCCAAACCCTAATCCTGTCCCTAACCCTAAACCTAATGCTAACCCTAACCCTAACCCTAAACCCTAAACCCTAACCTTAACCCTAACCCTAAACCTAAACCGTAACCCTAACCCTAACCCTATCCCTAAAACCTACACCTAACCCTAACCCTAACCCTAACCTAACCCTAACCCTAACCCTAACACTGTCGCTAAACCTAACTCTGACACTTACCATCTCTCTATCTTTAACTCTAACACTCACCCTGTAACTAACCCTGTCCCTAAACCTAACCTTAACCATCAGCCAAAACCTAAACTTAACTATAACCCTAACACTAAACCTAACCATGTCTCAAACCCGAATCGTGTACCTAACCCTAACCATAACCTTAACCATAACACTAAACCCGAAACCCTAACACTAACCCTAACCCTAAACCCAAACCCTAACCCTAACGCTAACCCTAACCTTAAACACTAAACCCTAACCCTAACCCTAACCCTAACCCTAAACCCTAAACCCTAACACTATCCCTAACCCTAAAGCCTAAACCCTAACTCTAACCCTAACCCTAACCCTAAACCCTAAACCCTAACCTTAACCCTAACCCTAAACCTAAACCGTAACCCTAACCCTAACCCTATCCCTAAAATCTAACCCTAACCCTAATCCTAACCCTAACCCTAACTCTAACCCTAACCCTAACCCTAACCCTATCCCTAAACCATAACCCTAAAATGTAAAAACTAACCCTCCCCTATTCCTAACCCTAACCCTAACGCTAACCCTAAACCCTAACCTAACCTGATCCCTAACCCTAACACTGTTGCTAAACCTAACTCTGACCCTTACCGTCTCTCCAACCTTAACTCTAACCCTCACCCTGTCACTAACCCTGTCCCTAAACCTAAACTTAAGCATCAGACAAAACCTAAACTTAATATAACCCTAACAGTAAACCTAACCATGTCCCAAACCCTAATCCTGCCCCTAACCCTAACCCTAACGATAACCCTAACCCTAAATCCTAAACCCTAACCCTAACCCTAAATCTAAACCCTAACTCTAACCCTAAACCTAACCTAACCCTAACCCTAACCCTAACACTGTCGCTAAACCTAACTCTGAACCTTAACGTCTCTCTATCTTTAACTCTAACCCTCACCCTGTAACTAACCCTGTCCCTAAACCTAACCTTAACCATCAGCCAAAACCTAAACTTAATATAACCCTAACAGTAAACCTAACCATGTCCCAAACCCTAATCCTGCCCCTAACCCTAACCCTAACGATAACCCTAACCCTAAATCCTAAACCCTAACCCTAACCCTAAATCTAAACCCTAACTCTAACCCTAAACCTAACCTAACCCTAACCCTAACCCTAACACTGTCGCTAAACCTAACTCTGAACCTTAACGTCTCTCTATCTTTAACTCTAACCCTCACCCTGTAACTAACCCTGTCCCTAAACCTAACCTTAACCATCAGCCAAAACCTAAACTTAACTATAACCCTAACACTAAACCTAACCATGTCTCAAACCCAAATCGTGTACCTAACCCTAACCATAACCTTAACCGTAACACTAAACCCGAAACCCTAACACTAACCCTAACCCTAAACCTAAACCCTAAACCCAAACCCTAACCCTAACGCTAACCCTAACCTTAAACACTAAACCCTAACCCTAACCCTAACCCTAACCCTAAACCCTAAACCCTAACCTTAACCCTAACCCTAAACCTAAACCGTAACCCTAACACTAACCCTATCCCTAAAACCTAACCCTCACCCTAACCCTAACCCTAACCCTAACTCTAACCCTAACCCTAACCCTAACCCTATCCCTAAACCCTAACCCTAAAATGTAAACACTAACCCTCCCCTATTCCTACCCCTAACCCTAACGCTAACCCTAAACCCTAACCTAACCTGATACCTAACCCTAACACTGTCGCTAAACCTAACTCTGACCCTTACCGTCTCTCCAACCTTAACTCTAACCCTCACCCAGTCACTAACCCTGTCCCTAAACCTAAACTTAAGCACCAGACAAAACCTAAACTTAATATAACCCTAACAGTAAACCTAACCATGTCCCAAACCCTAATCCTGCCCCTAACCCTAACCCTAACCCTAACCATAACCCTAACCCTAAATCCTAAACACTAACCCTAACCCTAAACCTAAACCCTATCTCTAACCCTAACCCTAACCTAACCCTAACCCTAACCCTAACACTGTCGCTAAACCTCACTCTGACCCTTAACGTCTCTCTATTTTTAACTCTAACCCTCACCCTGTAACTAAACCTGTCCCTAAACCTAACCTTAACCATCAGCAAAAACCTAAACTTAACTATAACCCTAACACTAAACCTAACCATGGCTCAAACCCGAAACGTGTACCTAACCATAACCCTAACCTTAACCCTAACACTAAACCCGAAACCCTAACACTAACCCTAACCCTAAACCTAAACCCTAAACCCAAACCCTAACCCTAACGCTAACCCTAACCATAAACACTAAACCCTAACCCTAACCCTAACCCTAACCCTAAGCCTAAACCCTAACTCTAACCCTAACCCTAACCCTAAACCCTAAAACCTAACCTTAACCCTAACCCTAACACTAAACCGTAACCCTAAGCCTAACCCTATTCCTAAAACCTACGCCTAACCCTAACCCTAACCCTAACCCTAACACTCACCCTATAACTAAGCCTGTCCCTAAACCTAACCTTAACCATCAGCCAAAACCTAAACTTAACCATAACCCTAACACTAAACCTAAACATGTCTCAAACCCGAATCGTGTACCTAACACTAACCCTAAACTTAACCCTAACCCGAAACCCGAAACCCTAACCCTAACCGTAACCCTAAACAGTAAGCCCTAACTCTAACCCTAACCCTAACCCTAAAGCCTAAATCCTAACTCTAACCCTAACCCTAACCCTAACCCTAACCCTAAGCCTATCCCTAAACCCTAACCCTAAAATGTAAACACTAACCCTCCCCTATTCCTAACCCGAACCCTAACCCTAACCCTAAACCCTAACGTAACCTGATTCCTAACACTAACACTGTCGCTAAACCTAACTCTGACCCTTACCGTCTCTCTAAACTTAACTCTAACCCTCACCCTGTCACTAAACCTGTCCCTAAAACTAACCTTAACCATCAGCCAAAACCAAAACTTAACTATAACCCTACACTAAACCTAACCATTTCCCAAACCCTAATCCTGCCCCTAACCCTAACCCTAACCCTAAACATAACCCTAACCCTAAATCCTAAACCCTAACCCTAACCCTAACCCTAAACCCTAAATCTAACCCTAACCCTAACCTAACCCTAACCCTAACCCTAACACTGTCGCTAAACCTAACTCTGACTCTTACCGTCTATCTATCTTTAACTCTCACCCTCACCCTGTAACTAACCCTGTCCCTAAACTAACCTTAACCATCAGCCAAAACCTAAACTTAACTATAACCCTAACACTAAACCTAACCATGTCTCAAACCCGAAACGTGTACCTAACCCTAACCCTAACCTTAACCCTAACACTAAACCCAAAACCCTAACACTAACCCTAACCCTAAACCTAAACCCTAAACCCAAACCCTATCCCTAACGCTAACCCTAACCATAAACACTAAACCCTAAACCTAACCCTAACCCTAACCCTAACCCTAAACCCTAAACCCTCACACTAACCCTAACCCAAAAGCCTAAACCCTAACTCTAACCCTAACCCTAACCCTAAACCCTAAACCCTAACCTTAACCCTAACCCTAAACCTAAACCGTAACCCTAACCCTAACCCTATCCCTAATACCTAACCCTAACCCTAACCCTAACCCTAACCCTAACCCTAACCCTAACCTTAAACCCTAACCTAACCTGATCCTTAACCCTAACACTGTCGCTAAACCTAACTCTGACCCTTACCGTCTCTCCAACCTTAACTCTAACCCTCACCCTGTCACTAACCCTGTCCCTAAACCTAAACTTAAGCATCAGACAAAACCTAAACTTAATATAACCATAACAGTAAACCTAACCATGTCCCAAACCCTAATCCTGCCCCTAACCCTAACCCTAACCCTAAACCCTAACTCTAACCCTAACCCTAACCCTAACACTGTCGCTAAACCTAACTCTGAACCTTAACGTCTCTCTATCTTTAACTCTAACCCTCACCCTGTAACTAACCCTGTACCGAAACCTAACCTTAACCATCAGCCAAAACCTAAACTTAACTATAACCCTAACACTAAACCTAACCATGTCTCAAACACGAAACGTGTACCTAACCCTAACCATAACCTTAACCCTAACACTAAACCCGAAACCCTAACACTAACCCTAACCCTAAACCTAAACCCTAAACCCAAACCCTAACCCTAACGCTAACCCTAACCTTAAACACTAAACTCTAACCCTAACCCTAACCCTAACCCTAACCCTAAACCCTAAACCCTAACACTATCCCAAACCCTAAAGCCTAAACCCTAACTCTAACCCTAACTCTAACCCTAAACCCTAAACCCTAACCTTAACCCTAACCCTAAACCTAAACCGTAACCCTAACCCTAACCCTATCCCTAAAACCTAACCCTAACCCTAACCCTAACCCTAACCCTAACCCTAACACTCACCCTGTAACTAACCCTGTCCCTAAACCTAACCTTAACCATCAGCCAAAACCTAAACTTAACCATAACCCTAACACTAAACCTAAACATGTCTCAAACCCGAATCGTGTACCTAACACTAACCCTAAACTTAACCCTAACCCGAAACCCGAAACCCTAACCCTAACCCTAACCCTAACCCTAAACCGTAAGCCCTAACTCTAACCCTAATCCTAACCCTAAAGCCTAAATCCTAACTCTAACCCTAACCCTAACCCTAACCCTATCCCTAAACCCTAACCCTAAAATGTAAACACTAACCCTCCCCTATTCCTAACCCTAACCCTAACCCTAACCCTAAACCCTAACCTAATCTGATTCCTAACACTAACACTGTCGCTAAACCTAACTCTGACCCTTACCGTCTCTCCAACCTTAACTCTAACCCTCACCCTGTCACTAACCCTGTCCCTAAACCTAAACTTAAGCATCAGACAAAACCTAAACTTAATATAACCCTAACAGTAACCCTAACCATGTCCCAAACCCTAATCCTGCCCCTAACCCTAACCCTAACACTAACCCTAACCCTAACCCTTACCCTAACCCTAACCCTAACCCTAACCCACCCTGTCACTAAACCTGTCCCTAAAACTAACCTTAACCATCAGCCAAAACCAAAACTTAACTATAACCCTACACTAAACCTAACCATTTCCCAAACCGTAATCCTGACCCTAACTCTAACCCTAACCCTAACCTAACCCTAACCCTAACCCTAACACTGTCGCTAAACCTAACTCTGACCCTTACCGTCTCTCTATCTTTAACTCTAACCCTCACCCTGTAACTAACCCTGTACCTAAACCTAACCTTAACCATCAGCCAAAACCTAAACTTAACTATAACCCTAACACTAAACCTAACCATGTCTCAAACCCAAAACGTGTACCTAACCCTAACCATAACCTTAACCCTAACACTAAACCCGAAACCCTAACACTAACCCTAACCCTAAACCTAAACCCTAAACCCAAACCCTAACCCTAACGCTAACCCTAACCATAAACACTAAACCCTAACCCTAACCCAACCCTAACCCTAACCCTAAACCCTAAACCCTAACACTAACCCTAACCCTAAAGCCTAAACCCTAACTCTAACCCTAACCCTAACCCTAAACCCTAACCCTGAAATGTAAACACTAACCCTCCCCTATTCCTAACCCTAACCCTAACCCTAACCCTCAACACAGCCTCGGTGTGACAGTCTCAGTGTGTTTCCCAGGGTGAGCGGCCATCCCATGGCTTTCAAGGTCTGGGTCTTGGATGCTATGCTCCCCCTCCCATTTCTTCTCCCTGTGTCTCCTTCTGTCATTTTGTCTTTGGTCTCTCTCGCTCACTGTGTGTCTCTCTCTGTTGCCCCTTCAATGGCCTTCTTTTATTGGCTCCTGGCTCAGTTGTTCAGAGGATTTGATGTGTCAGGGGTAGTTGGAGCCCCCTCTCCTGTGGCGAGACCTAGGCCAGGTTTATTTGTATCAGAAGAGGTTGTAGGTGTTGTGCTATTGCGGGGGCACAGAGCTTCATTGATTCACTCATAGGGGCTGGTTTTGGTCTCCCTTCACTTCTGCATTAGGTGGGGAATGGGTCAACTTGGTCACCCTAAATGAACTGGAGTCTTCTTGCCCTTGTATGTCTGGTAGGCATGGTGGACCATTCCTCATCCACGAGGGTCTTGGGTCCCTGGCGAGCTGCTGGGAGAGCTGAAGGCCTGGGTAAACTTTTCTATCAGGAGGCCTTTGTGACCATAGCTTTCATGGGCGGGATACTTCCACTTCCAAGAAAGCCACCGGTTTGAGGCGTTGTGCACAACAAAGAGGGTCCTGGCTTCACTCCCTCTGCAAGAAGGGCCAGGAGTCTCAAGTGCCACTCACAGTCTGGCAGTGAGGGGGAAGGTGGCAAGTCACCATCCGTTTGCCATTAGGGCCTGGTGTCCATGTTGCCCCACTTGCACGAGCTGTGGGGCATCCGTCTCCCGCCTTTGGCAGGGAAACTTGTGATTTGCACGCTGCTGGTGGGTGGCCAAGTTCTCCACCCTCTGTCAGGATGTTCTGGCTTCCTGACAACCCACTCAAGCAGTTTCTCCTTTCTCAGACAGAAAGGGCTAGGGCCGCATTGTTCCACTAAAGCCAGGTGGCGGCCGGATTACCTCATCTCCAACAATGTGTCTGGGAACCATAATTTGCATTCAGGTGGGGTCTTTTTTTCCTACCAGTTGAGGCTAGGGTCCTGTGGCCTTGTTTACTAGACCATCGTAAATACCTTTCCCATTGCCTAGGGAGTCTGGAGACACTGGGGTATGCTGACTTTCAAACTTCAGGTCCTACTGTCTGTCAGGCAGGGTCATACATTGCATGTGACCTGCTCAAATGGAAATGGGGGCCGTTTTCCTTCCAACCAGCAGAATGGCCTGTGGAACTTCATGCCCTGACAGTGTCCCATCTTACTTCCAAGGCAGCCTTAGCACCTGGTGGCCTCTCATGTTATCAGGACCATGCAACAAGTCCTCTCATTGAGCATTTCATCATCAAAATAATGATTGAAAGTTGTGTTAGCTAGAATAAAACCTGGCGTCGCAGAATGGATAAAAGAAACTAAAAAAATAATACATATGCTTCCCACAACACTCACTCCATATCGAAAGACACACAGAGACTGAAAGTGAAGGGATGGAAAAAGATACGTTTTACCAATGGAAATGGGGAAATAAAAAGCTGGGGAAACAATACTCAGATAACATAGACTTTAAAACAAAAGCTATAACAAGTGACAAAAAGTACATGTCATATTGATAAAACCATCAATCCAACAAGAGGATGGGACTCTTCTAATCATATACATGGCACACGTAGGACCAACTAACACTGAAAGCATACATGGTGAGTCATAAATGAAGACATTGTGAGTCACAGTAGGGGATGATGACATGCAAATACATCATCCAGACAGAAAATCAACCAAGAAACAATGGAATTAAAGAACTTAAATTGATATTTGTAGACCATCTCACCCCTTATCCGAACAATATACACTCCTTTCAAGGGCACACGGGACATTTTCCACAATAGGTCACATGTTAGACCCTCAAACATATCTCCATAGATACAAGAAGACTGAAATTGTACCAAGCATCTTCTCTGGTATCTACCTAGAAATCAATTGCAAGAAAATAATGGGAAAACACACAAAAGCATGGGATCTAAGCATCATGATACTCAATGGGTCAGCAATGTCATCAAGGAAGAAATGAAAAAATACCTTGAGGCTAAAGTAAGTGAAAACACAATGTTCCCAAATGTATGCACACAGCGAAAGCAGTCCTAAGAAGCAATTTCAGAGCAATAGAGGCCTACCTCCAGAAAGAAGAAAATTCTCTAATAAACAGTCTATTCTTACAACTGAGGGACCTTGAAAAAGAAGACTGAGCAAACCCTCTACCATCCTCCCCCTCCCCACCAACACTCACATAAACACACACACACACACACACACACACACACAAGGAATGAGAGGTCGGACGACAGTCAGTGTGAGATCAGCATGGTTGTCTAACCTGGCCTGGTCTGCCCTAGGCCTTCCTGTGTTATATTATTGACCTCTGAAACAACGGCCAGAAGAATCTTGTGTGAGACCTAAATCAGAACTAAAACATGGGTGAAGTTTCACCATTTCGGCTTTCCTGAGGCCAGTTCCTGAGGCCACTAGGCCGCATCATGGAAACATGGTACTATTTCCAGCATCTCCATCACAGTGAGCTGGGAAAGGGCTGCATTATGATGTGGTTGCCTGGTTACCAGGGTTCCAAGTTCTTTTAAGATTTATGACCAGGAAGTGAGATGAGAGACTGGTGTCTTCTCTGTGAAATTCTTCCTCATACAAAAACTTCCCAAAGTCCTAATCTTAAACTAAATCTTACCTGTACCTTGACCCTAACCCTAACCATACCTGTCTCTAACCATGACTCTAACTTTAAACCTGTTTCTAACCCTAAACCTAACCATAAACATATCCCAATCCCTGTGCCTGACCCTATCCCTTCCCTAATCCGAGGCCACCCTAACTCTAACATTAACCCCAGCCCTAAATTGAAACCTAAAACTAAACTCAACTCCAAACCTAACCCTAACACTGTCCCTAACCCTAACCCTAAACCTAACACTAAGCCTGTCACTAACACTAACAGTATCACTCAACCTAATCTGCTTGTAACCATAACGCTAATCTTACCTTAACTCTGACTCTAATATTAACCCTAACCCTAACACTGTCGCTAAACCTAAGTCTGACCCTTACCATCTCTCCACCCTTAACTCTAACCCTCACCCTGTCAGTAACCCTGTCCCTAAATCTAAACTTAAGCATCAGACAAAACCTAAACTTAACTATAACCCTAACACTAAACCTAACTATGTCCCAAACCCTAATCCTGTCCCTAACCCTAACCCTAACCCTAACACTGTCCCTAAACCTAACCTTAACCATCAGCCAAAACCTAAACTTAACTATAACCCTAACACTAAACCTAACCATGTCTCAAACCCGAAACGTGTACCTAACCCTAACCCTAACCTTAACCCTAACACTAAACCCGAAACCCTAACACTAACCCTAACCCTAAACCTAAACCCTAAACCCAAACCCTAACACTAACGCTAACCCTAACCATAAACACTAAACCCAAACCCTAACCCAACCCTAACCCTAACCCTAAACCCTAAACCCTAACACTAACCCTAACCCTAAAGCCTAAACCCTAACTGTAACACTAACCCTAACCCTAAACCCTAACCCTGAAATGTAAACACTAACCCTCCCCTATTCCTAACCCTAACCCTAACCCTAACCCTAAACCCTAACCTAACCTGATCCCTAACCCTAACACTGTCGCTAAACCTAACTCTGACCCTTACCGTCTCTCCAACCTTAACTCTAACCCTCACCCTGTCACTAACCCTGTCCCTAACCTAAACTTAAGCATCAGACAAAACCTAAACTTAATGTAACCCTAACAGTAAACCTAACCATGTCAAAAACCCTAATCCTGTCCCTAACCCTAAACCTAATGCTAACCCTAACCCTAACCCTAACCCTAAACCCTAAACCCTAACCTTAACCTTAAGCCTAAACCTAAACCGTAACCCTAACCCTAACCCTATCCCTAAAACCTAACCTTAACCCTAACCCTAACCCTAACCCTAACCTAACCCTAACCCTAACCTTAACACTGTCGCTAAACCTAACTCTGTACCTTACCGTCTCTCTAACTTTAACTCTAACCCTCACCCTGTAACTAACCCTGTCCCTAAACCTAACCTTAACCATTAGCCAAAACCTAAACTTAACCATAACCCTAACACTAAACCTAAACATGTCTCAAACCCGAATCGTGTACCTAACACTAACCCTAAACTTAACCCTAACCCGAAACCCGAAACCCTAACCGTAACCCTAACCCTAACCCTAAACCGTAAGCCCTAACTCGAACCCTAACCCTAACCCTAAAGCCTAAATCCTAACTCTAACCCTAAACCTAACCCTAACCCTATCCCTAAATCCTAACCCTAAAATGTAAACACTAACCCTCCCCTATTCCTAACTCTAACCATAACCCTAACCCTAAACCCTAACCTAACCTGATCCCTAACACTACCACTGTCGCTAAACCTAACTCTGACCCTTACCGTCTCTCTAAACTTAACTCTAACCCTCACCCTGTCACTAAACCTGTCCCTAAAACTAACCTTAACCATCAGCCAAAACCAAAATTTAACTATAACCCTACACTAAACCTAACCATTTCCCAAACCCTAATCCTGCCCCTAACCCTAAACCTAACCCTAACCATAACCCTAACCTTAAATCCTAAACCCTAACCCTAACCCTAACCCTAAACCCTAACTCTAACCCTAACCCTAACCCTAACACTGTCGCTAAACCTAACTCTGACCCTTACCGTCTCTCTATCTTTAAATCTAACCCTCACCCTGTAACTAACCCTGTCCCTAAACCTAACCTCAACCATCAGCCAAAACAAAAAGTTAACTATAACCCTAACACTAAACCTAACCATGTCTCAAACCCGAAACGTGTACCTAACCCTAACCCTAACACTAAACTCGAAACCCTAACACTAACCCTAACCCTAAACCTAAACACTAAACCCAAACCCTAAC
>CM063100.1:65535911-65545911 GCA_031876335.1 Hipposideros larvatus
AACCCTAACCCTAACCCTAACCCTAACCCTAACCCTAACTCTAACCCTAACCTTAACCCTAACCCTATCCCTAAACCCTAACCCTAAAATGTAAACACTAACCCTCCCCTATTCCTAACCCTATCCCTAACCCTAACCCTAAACCGTAACCTAACCTGATCCCTAACCCTAACACTGTCGCTAAACCTAACTCTGACCCTTACCGTCTCTCCAACCTTAACTCTAACCCTCACCCTGTCACTAAACCTGTCCCTAAACCTAAACTTAAGCATCAGACAAAATCTAAACTTAATATAACCCTAACAGTAACCCTAACCATGTCCCAAACCCTAATCCTGCCCCTAACCCTAACCCTAACCATAACCATAACCCTAACCCTAAACCCTAAACCCTAACACTAACCCTAACCCTAAAGCCTAAACCCTAACACTAACCCTAACCCTAACCCTAAACACTAAACCCTAACCTTAACCCTAACCCTAAAACTAAACCGTAACTCTAACCCTAAACCTATCCCTAAAACCTAACCCTACCCTAACCCTAAACCTAACTCTAACCCTAACACTAACCCTAACCCTAACCCTAAACCCTAAACCCTAACCTTAACCCTAACCCTAAACCTAAACCGTAACTCTAACCCTAAACCTATCCCTAAAACCTAACCCTACCCTAACCCTAACCATAACCATAACCCTAACCCTAAACCCTAAACCCTAACACTAACCCTAACCCTAAAGCCTAAACCCTAACTCTAACACTAACCCTAACCCTAAACCCTAAACCCTAACCTTAACCCTAACCCTAAACCTAAACCGTAACCCTAACCCTAACCCTAACCCTAACCCTAACTCTAACCCTAACCTTAACCCTAACCCTATCCCTAAACCCTAACCCTAAAATGTAAACACTAACCCTCACCTATTCCTAACCCTAACCCTAACCCTAACCCTAAACCCTAACCTAACCTGATCCCTAACCCTAACACTGTCGCTAAACCTAACTCTGACCCTTACCGTCTCTCCAACCTTAACTCTAACCCTCACCCTGTCACTAACCCTGTCCCTAAACCTAAACTTAAGCATCAGGCAAAACCTAAACTTAATATTACCCTAACAGTAAACCTAACCATGTCCCAAACCCTAATCCTGTCCCTAACCCTAACCCTAACCCTAACCCTAACACTAACCCTAACCCTAAACCTAAACACTAAACCCAAACCCTAACCGTAACGCTAACCCTAACCATAAACACTAAACCCTAACCCTAACCCTAACCCTAACACTAAACCCTAAACCCTAACACTAACCCTAACCCTAAAGCCTAAACCCTAACTCTAACCCTAACCCTAACCCTAAACCCTAAACCCTAATCTTAACCCTAACCCTAAACCTAAACCGTAACCCTAACACTAACCCTATCCCTAAAACCTAACCCTAACCCTAACCCTAACTCTAACCCTAACCCTAACCCTAACCCTATCCCTAAACCCTAACCCTAAAATGTAAACACTAACCCTCCCCTATTCCTAACCCTAACCCTAACACTGTCGCTAAACCTAACTCTGACCCTTACCGTCTCTCCAACCTTAACTCTAACCCTCACCCTGTCACTAACCCTGTCCCTAAACCTAAACTTAAGCATCAGACAAAACCTAAACTTAATATAACCCTAACAGTAAACCTAACCATGTCCCAAACCCTAATCCTGTCCCTAACCCTAAAACTAATGCTAACCCTAACCCTAACCCTAACCCTAACCCTAAACCCTAAACCCTAACCTTAACCCTAACCCTAAACCTAAACCGTAACCCTAACCCTAACCCTAACCCTAACCCTAACCCTAACCTAACACTAACCGTAACCCTAACACTGTCGCTAAACCTAACTCTGACCCTTACCGTCTCTCTATCTTTAACTCTAACCCTCAGCCTGTAACTAACCCTGTCCCTAAACCTAACCTTAACCATCAGCCAAAACCTAAACTTAACTATAACCCTAACACTAAACCTAACCATGGCTCAAACCCGAAACGTGTACCTAACCCTAACCCTAACCCTAACCCTAACCCTAACTCTAACACTAACCCTAACCCTAACCTTATCCCTAAACCCTAACCCTAAAATGTAAACACTATCCCTCCCCTATTCCTAACCCTAACACTAACTCTAACCCTAACGCTAACCTAACCCTAACCCTAACCCTAACACTGTCGCTAAACATAACTCTGACCCTTACCGTCTCTCTATCTTTAACTCTAACCCTCACCCTGTAACTAACCCTGTCCCTAAACCTAACCTTAACCATCAGCCAAAACCTAAACTTAACTATAACCCTAACACTAAACCTAACCATGGCTCAAACCCGAAATGTGTACCTAACCCTAACCCTAACCTTAACCTTAACACTAAACCCGAAACCCTAACACTAACCCTAACCCTAAACCTAAACCCTAAACCCAAACCCTAACACTAACGCTAACCCTAACCATAAACACTAAACCCAAACCCTAACCCAACCCTAACCCTAACCCTAAACCCTAAACCCTAACACTAACCCTAACCCTAAAGCCTAAACCCTAACTGTAACACTAACCCTAACCCTAAACCCTAACCCTGAAATTAAACACTAACCCTCCCCTATTCCTAACCCTAACCCTAACCCTAACCCTAAACCCTAACCTAACCTGATCCCTAACCCTAACACTGTCGCTAAACCTAACTCTGACCCTTACCGTCTCTCCAACCTTAACTCTAACCCTCACCCTGTCACTAACCCTGTCCCTAAACCTAAACTTAAGCATCAGACAAAACCTAAACTTAATGTAACCCTAACAGTAAACCTAACCATGTCAAAAACCCTAATCCTGTCCCTAACCCTAAACCTAATGCTAACCCTAACCCTAACCCTAACCCTAAACCCTAAACACTAACCTTAACCTTAAGCCTAAACCTAAACCGTAACCCTAACCCTAACCCTATCCCTAAAACCTAACCCTAACCCTAACCCTAACCCTAACCCTAACCTAACCCTAACCCTAACCTTAACACTGTCGCTAAACCTAACTCTGTACCTTACCGTCTCTCTAACTTTAACTCTAACCCTCACCCTGTAACTAACCCTGTCCCTAAACCTAACCTTAACCATTAGCCAAAACCTAAACTTAACCATAACCCTAACACTAAACCTAAACATGTCTCAAACCCGAATCGTGTACCTAACACTAACCCTAAACTTAACCCTAACCCGAAACCCGAAACCCTAACCGTAACCCTAACCCTAACCCTAAATCGTAAGCCCTAACTCGAACCCTAACCCTAACCCTAAAGCCTAAATCCTAACTCTAACCCTAACCCTAACCCTAACCCTATCCCTAAATCCTAACCCTAAAATGTAAACACTAACCCTCCCCTATTCCTAACTCTAACCCTAACCCTAACCCTAAACCCTAACCTAACCTGATCCCTAACACTAACACTGTCGCTAAACCTAACTCTGACCCTTACCGTCTCTCTAAACTTAACTCTAACCCTCACCCTGTCACTAAACCTGTCCCTAAAACTAACCTTAACCATCAGCCAAAACCAAAATTTAACTATAACACTACACTAAACCTAACCATTTCCCAAACCCTAATCCTGCCCCTAACCCTAAACCTAACCCTAACCATAACCCTAACCCTAAATCCTAAACCCTAACCCTAACCCTAACCCTAAACCCTAACTCTAACCCTAAACCTAACCCTAACACTGTCGCTAAACCTAACTCTGACCCTTACCGTCTCTCTATCTTTAAAGCTAACCCTCACCCTGTAACTAACCCTGTCCCTGAACCTAACCTCAACCATCAGCCAAAACCTAAAGTTAACTATAACCCTAACACTAAACCTAACCATGTCTCAAACCCGAAACGTGTACCTAACCCTAACCCTAACACTAAACTCGAAACCCTAACACTAACCCTAACCCTAAACCTAAACACTAAACCCAAACCCTAACCCTAACGCTAACCCTAACCATAAACACTAAACCCTAACCCTAATCCTAACCCTAACCCTAAACCCTAAACCCTAACACTAACCCTAACCCTAAAGCCTAAACCCTAACTCTAACCCTAACCCTAACCCTAAAACCTAACCCTAAAATGTAAACACTAACCCTCCCCTATTCCTAACCCTAACCCTAACCCTAACCCTAAACCCTAACCTAACCTGATCCCTAACCCTAACACTGTCGCTAAACCTGACTCTGACGCTTACCGTCTCTCCAACCTTAACTCTAACCCTCACCCTGTCACTAACCCTGTCCCTAAACCTAAACTTAAGCATCAGACAAAACCTAAACTTAATATAACCCTAACAGTAAACCTAACCATGTCCCAAACCTTAATCCTGTCCCTAACCCTAAACCTAATGCTAACCCTAAACCTAACCCTAAACCTAAACCCTAAACCCTAACCTTAACCCTAACCCTAAACATAAACCGTAACCCTAACACTAACCCTACCCCTAAAAACTAACCCTAACCCTAACCCTAACCCTAAGCCTAACCCTAACCCTAACCTTAACCCTAACACTAAACCCGAAACCCTAACACTAACCCTAACCCTAACCCTAAACCCTAAACCCAAACCCTAACCCTAACGCTAACCGTAACCACAAACACTAAATCCTAACCCTAAACCTAACCCTAACCCTAAACCCTAAACCCTAACACTAACCCTAACCCTAAAGCCTAAACCCTAACTCTAACCCTAACCCTAACCCTAAACCCTATACCCTAACCTTAACCCTAACCCTAAACCTAAACCGTAACCCTAACACTAACCCTAACCCTAACCCTAACACTAACTCTAACCCTAAACCTAACCCTAACCCTATCCCTAAACCCTAACCCTAAAATGTAAACACTAACCCTCCCCTATTCCTAACCCTAACCCTAACCCTAACCCTAAACCCTAACCTAACCTGATCCCTAACCCTAACACTGTCGCTAAACCTAACTCTGACCCTTACCGTCTCTCCAACCTTAACTCTAACCCTCACCCTGTCACTAACCTTGTCCCTAAACCTAAACTTAAGCATCAGGCAAAACCTAAACTTAATATTACCCTAACAGTAAACCTAACCATGTCCCAAACCCTAATCCTGTCCCTAACCCTAAAACTAATGCTAAATCTAACCCTAACCCTAACCCTAAACCCTAAACCCTAACCTTCACCCTAACCCTAAACCTAAACCGTAACCCTAACCCTAAACCTATCCCTAAAACCTAAACCTACCCTAATCCTAACCCTAACTCTAACCCTAACCCTAACCCTAACCCTATCCCTAAACCCTAACCCTAAAATGTAAACACTAACCCTCCCCTATTCCTAACCCTAACCCTAACCCTAACCCTAAACCCTAACCTAACCTGATCCCTAACCCTAACACTGTCGCTAAACCTAACTCTGACGCTTACCGTCTCTCCAACCTTAACTCTAACCCTCACCCTGTCACTAACCCTGTCCCTAAACCTAAACTTAAGCATCAGACAAAACCTAAACTTAATATAACCCTAACAGTAAACCTAACCATGTACCAAACACTAATCCTGTCCCTAACCCTAAAACTAATGCTAACCCTAACCCTAACCCTAAACCCTAAACCCTAACCTTAACCCTAACCCTAAACCTAAACCGTAACCCTAACACTAACGCTATCCCTAAAACCTAACCCTAACCCTAAACCTAACGCTAACCCTAACCCTAACCTTAACCCTAACACAAACCCTAAACCCTAACCTTAACCCTAACCCTAAACCTAAACCGTAACCCTAACACTAAACCTATCCCTAAAACCTAACCCTAACCCTAAACCTAACGCTAACCCTAACCCTAACCTTAACCCTAACACAAACCCGAAACCCTAACACTAACCCTAACCCTAAACCTAAACCCTAAACCCAAACCCTAACCATAACGCTAACCGTAACCATAAACACTAAACCCTAACCCTAACCCTAACCCTAACACTAAACCCTAAACCCTAACACTAACCCTAACCCTAAAGCCTAAACCCTAACTCTAACCCTAACCCTAACCCTAAACCCTAAACCCTAACCTTAACCCTAACCCTAAACCTAAACCGTAACCCTAACCCTAACCCTAACCCTAACCCTAACCCTAACTCTAACCCTAACCCTAACCCTAACCCTATCCCTAAACCCTAACCCTAAAATGTAAACACTAACCCTCCCCTATTCCTAACCCTAACACTAACCCTAACCCTAAACCCTAACCTAACCTGATCCCTATCCCTAACACTGTCGCTAAACCTAACTCTGACCCTTACCGTCTCTCCAACCTTAACTCTAACCCTCACCCTGTCACTAACCCTGTCCCTAAACCTAAACTTAAGCATCAGACAAAACCTAAACTTAATATAACCCTAACAGTAAACCTAACCATGTCCCAAACCCTAATCCTGCCCCTAACAATAACCCTAACCATAACCATAACCCTAACCCAAATCCTAAACCCTAACCCTAACCCTAACCCTAAACCCTAACTGTAACCCTAACCCTAACCCTAAACCGTAACCCTAACACTAACCTTATCCCTAAAACCTAACCCTAACCCTAACCGTAACCCTAACCCTAACCCTAACCCTACCCCTAAACACTAACCCTAACCCTAACAATAACCCTAACCCTAACAAAAAACCTAACCATGTCTCAAACCCTAATCCTGTACCTAACCCTAACCCTAAACCCTAAACACTAACCCTAACCCTATGTCTAACGCTAACGCTAACCATAACCCTAATCCTAAACCCTAACCCTAACCCGAAACCGTAACCCTAACCCTAACCCTAACACTGTCGCTAAACCTAACTCTGATCCTTACTGTCTCTCTAACCTTAACTCTAACCCTCACCTTGTCACTAACCCTGTCCCTAAACTTATCCTTAAACATAAGCCAAAACCTAAATTTAACTATAACCTAAAACTAAACTTAACATGTCCCAAAACCGAATCTTGTCCATAACCCTAACCTTAACCCTAACCTAACACTAAACCTAAACCTGAAACCCTAATCCTAACCCTAACCGTAACCCTAACCCTAACCCTAACCCTAACCCTAACCTTAATCCTGTACCTAAACTTAACCCTAATGCTAACCCTAACCCTAACCCTAACCCGAAACCCTAAACCCTAACCCGAACCCTAACCCTAACCCTAAACCCTAACCCTAACTCTATCCCAAAACCCTAACCCTAACCCTAAACCCTAACCCTAAACCTAACCCTAACCCTAACCCTAACCTAAACCTAACCCTAACCCTAACACTGTCGCTAAACCTAACTCTGACCCTTACCGTCTCTCTAATTTTAACTCTAACCCTCACCCTGTAACTAAACCTGTCCCTAAACCTAACCTTAACCATCAGCCAAAACCTAAACTTAACTATAACCCTAACACTAAACCTAACCATGTCTCAAACCCGAAACGTGTACCTAACGCTAACCCTAACCTTAACCCTAACACTAAACCCGAAACCCTAACACTAACCATAACCCTAAACCCAAACCCTAACCCTAACGCTAACCCTAAACATAAACACTAAACCCTAACCCTAACCCTAACCCTAACCCTAAACCCTAAACCCTAACACTAACCCTAACCCTAAAGCCTAAACCCTAACTCTAACCCTAACCCTAACCCTAAACCCTAAACACTAACCTTAACCCTAACCCTAAACCTAAACTGTAACCCTAACACTAACCCTATCCCTAAAACCTAACCCTAACCCTAACCCTAACCATAACCCTAACCCTAACCCTAACCCTAACACTAAACCCTAAACCCTAACACTAACCCTAACCCTAAAGCCTAAAACCTAACTCTAACCCTAACCCTAACCCTAAACCCTAAACCCTAACCTTAACCCTAACCCTAAACCTAAACCGTAACCCTAACCCTAACCCTATCCCTAAAACCTAACCCTAACCCTAACCCTAACTCTAACCCTAACCCTAACCCTAACCCTATCCCTAAACCCTAACCCTAAAATGTAAACACTAACCCTCCCCTATTCCTAAACCTAACCCTAACCCTAAACCCTAAACCCTAACCTTAACCCTAACCCTAAACCTAAACCGTAACCCTAACCCTAACCCTATCCCTAAAACCTAACCCTAACCCTAACCCTAACCCTAACCCTAACCTAACCCTAACCGTAACCCTAACACTCGCTAAACCTAACTCTGACCCTTACCGTCTCTCTATCTTTAACTCTAACCCTCACCCTGTAACTAACCCTGTCCCTAAACCTAACCTTAACCATCAGCCAAAACCTAAACTTAACTATAACCCTAACACTAAACCTAACCATGTCTCAAACCCGAAACGTGTACCTAACCCTAACCCTAACCTTAACCCTAACACTAAACCCGAAACCCTAACACTAACCCTAACCCTAAACCTAAACCCTAAACTCAAACCCTAACCCTAACGCTAACCCTAACCATAAACACTAAACCCTAAACCTAACCCTAACCCTAACCCTAACCCTAAACCCTAAACCCTAACACTAACCCTAACCCTAAAGCCTAAACCCTAACTCTAACCATAACCCTAACACTTAACCCTAAACCCTAACATTAACCCTAACCCTAAACCTAAACCGTAACCCTAACCCTAACCCTATCCCTAAAACCTAACCCTAACCCTAACCCTAAACCTAACCCTAACCCTAACTCTAACCCTAACCCTAACCGTAACCCTAAACCCTAAACCCTAACACTAACCCTAACCCTAAAGCCTAAACCCGAACTCTAACACTAACCCTAACCCTAAACCCTAAACCCTAACATTAACCCTAACCCTAACCCTAAACCCTAAACCCTAACCCTCACCCTATCCTAAAACCTAACCCTAACCCTAACCCTAACCCTAACCCTAAATCTAACCCTAACCCTAACCCTAACCCTATCCCTAAACCCTAACCCTAAAATGTAAACACTAACCCTCCCCTATTCCTAACCCTAACCCTAACCCTAACCCTAAACCCTAACCTAACCTTATCCCTAACCCTAACACTGTTGCTAAACCTAACTCTGACGCTTACCGTCTCTCCAACCTTAACTCTAACCCTCACCCTGTACTAACCCTGTCCCTAAACCTAAACTTAAACATCAGACAAAACCTAAACTTAATATTACCCTAACAGTAAACCTAACCATGTCCCAAACCCTAATCCTGTCCCTAACCCTAACCCTAACCCTAACCCTAACACTAACCCTAAACCTAAACCTAAACACTAAACCCAAAACCTAACCCTAACGCTAACCCTAACCATAAACACTAAACCCTAACCCTAACCCTAACCCTAACCCTAACACTAAACCCTAAACCCTAACACTAACCCTAACCTTAAAGCCTAAACCCTAACTCTAACCCTAACCCTAACCCTAAACTCTAAACCCTAACCTTAACCCAAGCCCTAAACCTAAACCGTAACCCTAAACCTAACCCTATCCCTAAAACCTAACCCTAACCCTAACACTAACTCTAACCCTAACCCTAACACTATCCCTAAACCCTAACCCTAAAATGTAAACACTAACCCTCCCCTATTCCTAACGCTAACCCTAACCCTAACCCTAAACCCTAACCTAACCTGATCCCTAACCCTAACACTGTCGCTAAACCTAACTCTGACCGTTACCGTCTCTCCAAACTTAACTCTAACCCTCACCCTGTCACTAACCCTGTCCCTAAACCTAAACTTAAGCATCAGACAAAACCTAAACTTAATATAACCCTAACAGTAAACCTAACCATGTCCCAAACCCTAATCCTGTCCCTAACCCTAAAACTAATTCTAACCCTAACCCTAACCCTAACCCTAAACCCTAAACCCTAACCTTAACCCTAACCCTAAACCTAAACCGTAACCCTAACCCTAACCCTATCCCTAAAACCTAACCATAACCCTAACCCTAACCCTAACCCTAACCT
>CM063100.1:65553411-65565911 GCA_031876335.1 Hipposideros larvatus
AACCTAAACTTAACTATAACCTTATCACTAAACCTAACCATGTCTCAAACCCGAAACGTGTACCTAACCCTAACCATAACCTTAACCCTAACACTAAACCCGAAACCCTAACACTAACCCTAACCCTAAACCTAAACCCTAAACCCAAACCCTAACCCTAACGCTAACCCTAACCATAAGCACTAAACCCTAAACCTAACCCTAACCCTAACCCTAACCCTAAACCCTAAACCCTAACACTAACCCTAACCCTAAAGCCTAAACCCTAACTCTAACCATAACCCTAACACTTAACCCTAAACCCTAACATTAACCCTAACCCTAAACCTAAACCGTAACCCTAACCCTAACCCTAAACCCTAAACCCTAACCCTCACCCTAACACTAAAACCTAACCCTAACCCTAACCCTAACCCTAACCCTAAATCTAACCCTAACCCTAACCCTAACCCTATCCCTAAACCCTAACCCTAAAATGTAAACACTAACCCTCCCCTATTCCTAACCCTAACCCTAACCCTAACCCTAAACCCTAACCTAACCTTATCCCTAACCCTAACACTGTTGCTAAACCTAACTCTGACGCTTACCGTCTCTCCAACCTTAACTCTAACCCTCACCCTGTACTAACCCTGTCCCTAAACCTAAACTTAAACATCAGACAAAACCTAAACTTAATATTACCCTAACAGTAAACCTAACCATGTCCCAAACCCTAATCCTGTCCCTAACCCTAACCCTAACCCTAACCCTAACACTAACCCTAAACCTAAACCTAAACACTAAACCCAAAACCTAACCCTAACGCTAACCCTAACCATAAACACTAAACCCTAACCCTAACCCTAACCCTAACCCTAACACTAAACCCTAAACCCTAACACTAACCCTAACCCTAAAGCCTAAACCCTAACTCTAACCCTAACCCTAACCCTAAACTCTAAACCCTAACCTTAACCCAAACCCTAAACCTAAACCGTAACCCTAAACCTAACCCTATCCCTAAAACCTAACCCTAACCCTAACACTAACTCTAACCCTAACCCTAACCCTAACCCTATCCCTAAACCCTAACCCTAAAATGTAAACACTAACCCTCCCCTATTCCTAACGCTAACCCTAACCCTAACCCTAAACCCTAACCTAACCTGATCCCTAACCCTAACACTGTCGCTAAACCTAACTCTGACCGTTACCGTCTCTCCAAACTTAACTCTAACCCTCACCCTGTCACTAACCCTGTCTCTAAACCTAAACTTAAGCATCAGACAAAACCTAAACTTAATATAACCCTAACAGTAAACCTAACCATGTCCCAAACCCTAATCCTGTCCCTAACCCTAAAACTAATTCTAACCCTAACCCTAACCCTAACCCTAAACCCTAAACCCTAACATTAACCCTAACCCTAAACCTAAACCGTAACCCTAACCCTAACCCTATCCCTAAAACCTAACCCTAACCCTAACCCTAACCCTAACCCTAACTCTAACCCTAACCCTAACCCTATCCCTAAACCCTAACCATAAAATGTAAACACTAACCCTCCCCTATTCCTAACCCTAACCCTAACACTGTCGCTAAACCTAACTCTGACCCTTACCGTCTCTCCAACCTTAACTCTAACCCTCACCCTGTCACTAACCCTGTCCCTAAACCTAAACTTAAGCATCAGACAAAACCTAAACTTAATATAACCCTAACAGTAAACCTAACCATGTCCCAAACCCTAATCCTGCCCCTAACACTAACCCTAACCATAACCATAACCCTAACCCTAACCCTAAACCCTAACTCTAACCCTAACCCTAACCCTAAACCGTAACCCTAACACTAACCTTATCCCTAAAACCTAACCCTAACCCTAACCGTAACCCTAACCCTAACCCTAACCCTACCCCTAAACACTAACCCTAACCCTAACCATAACCCTAACCCTAACACAAAACCTAACCATGTCTCAAACCCTAATCCTGTACCTAACCCTAACCCTAAACCCTAAACACTAACCCTAACCCTATGCCTAACGCTAACGCTAACCATAACCCTAATCCTAAACCCTAACCCTAACCCTAAACCGTAACCCTAACCCTAACCCTAACACTGTCGCTAAACCTAACTCTGATCCTTACTGTCTCTCTAACCTTAACTCTAACCCTCACCTTGTCACTAACCCTGTCCCTAAACTTATCCTTAAACATCAGCCAAAACCTAAATTTAACTATAACCTAAAACTAAACTTAACATGTCCCAAAACCGAATCTTGTCCATAACCCTAACCTTAAACCTAACCTAACACTAACCCTATACCTGAAACCCTAACCCTAACCCTAACCGTAACCGTAACCCTAACCCTAACCCTAAACCTAACCTTAATCCTGTACCTAAACTTAACCCTAATGCTAACCCTAACCCTAACCCTAACCCGAAACCCTAAACCCTAACCCGAACCCTAACCCTAACACTAAACCCTAACCCTAACTCTATCCCAAAACCCTAACCCTAACTCTAAACCCTAACCCTACACCTAACCCTAACCCTAACCCTAACCTAAACCTAACCCTAACCCTAACACTGTCGCTAAACCTAACTCTGACCCTTACCGTCTCTCTAATTTTAACTCTAACCCTCACCCTGTAACTAACCCTGTCCCTAAACCTAACCTTAAGCATCAGCCAAAACCTAAACTTAACTATAACCCTAACACTAAACCTAAACATGTCTCAAACCCGAGTCGTGTACCTAACCCTAACCCTAACCCTAACCCTAACCCTAACCCTAAACCCGAAACCCTAACCCTAACACTAACCTTAACCCTAACACAAACCCGAAACCCTAACACTAACCCTAACCCTAAACCTAAACCCTAAACCCAAACCCTAACCCTAACGCTAACCGTAACCATAAACACTAAACCCTAACCCTAACCCTAACCCTAATCCTAACACTAAACCCTAAACCCTAACACTAACCCTAACCCTAAAGCCTAAACCCTAACTCTAACCCTAACCCTAACCCTAAACCCTAAACCCTAACCTTAACCCTAACCCAAAACCTAAACCCTAACCCTAACCCTAACCCTAACCCGAACCCTAAACCCTAAACCCTAACACTAACCCTAACCTTAAGCCTAAACCCTAACCCTAACCCTAACCCTAAACCTAACCCTAAACCCTAAACCCTAACACTAACCCTAACCCTAAACCCTAAACCCTAACACTAACCCTAACCCTAAAGCCTAAACCCTAACTCTAACCCTAACCCTAATCCTAAACCCTAACCCTGAAATGTAAACACTAACCCTCCCCTATTCCTAACCCTAACCCTAACCCTAACCCTAAACCCTAACCTAACCTGATCCCTAACCCTAACACTGTCGCTAAACCTAACTCTGACCCTTAACGTCTCTCCAACCTTAACTCTAACCCTCACCCTGTCACTAACCCTGTCCCTAAACCTAAACTTAAGCATCAGACAAAACCTAAACTTAATATAACCCTAACAGTAAACCTAACCATGTCCCAAACCCTAATCCTGTCCCTAACCCTAACCCTAACCCTAACCCTAAACCTAACCCTAACCCTAAACCCTAAACCCTAACACTAACCCTAACACTAAAGCCTAAACCCTAACTCTAACCCTAACCCTAACCCTAAACCCTAAACCCTAACCTTAACCCTAACCCTAAACCTAAACCGTAACCCTAACCCTAACCCTATCCCTAAAACCTAACCCTAACCATAACCCTAACTCTAACCCTAACCCTAACCCTAAACCCTATCCCTAAACCCTAACCCTAAAATGTAAACACTAACCCTCCCCTATTCCTAACTCTAACCCAAACCCTAACCCTAACCCTAACCATAACCATAACCCTAATAGTAAACCTAAACATGTCTCAAACCCGAATCGTATACCTAAACCTAACCCTAAACTTAACCCTAACCCTAAACCCGAAACCCTAACCCTAACACTTACCCTAACCCTAAACCATAAGACCTAACTCTAAATCTAAACCTAACCCTAAAGCCTAAATCCTAACTCCAACCCTAACCCTAACTCTAACCCTAACCCTATTCCTAAACCCTAACGCTAAAATGTAAACCCTATCCCTTCCCTATTCCTAACCCTAACCCTAACCCTAACCCTAAACCCTAACCTAACCTGATCCCTAACACTAACACTGTCGCTAAACCTAACTCTGACCCTTACCGTCTCTCTAAACTTAACTCTAACCCTCACCCTGTCACTAAACCTGTCCCTAAAACTAAACTTAACCATCAGCCAAAACCAAAACTTAACTATAACCCTACACTAAACCTAACCATTTCCCAAACCCTAATCCTGCCCCTAACCCTAACCCTAATCCTAACCCTAACCCTAACCCTAACCCTAACCCTAAACCATAAACCCTAACCTTAACCCTAACCCTAAACCTAAACCGTAACCCTAACCCTAACCCTATCCCTAAAACCTAACCCTAACCCTAACCCTAAATCTAACCCTAACTCTAACCCTAACCCTAACCCTAACCCTAACCCTAAACCGTAACCCTAAAATGTAAACACTAACCCTCCCTATTCCTAACCCTAACCTTAATGCTAACCCTAAACCCTAACCTAACCTGATCCCTAACCCTAACACTGTCGCTAAACCTAACTCTGACCCTTACCGTCTCTCCAACCTTAACTCTAACTCTCACCCTGTCACTAACCCTGTCCCTAAACCTAAACTTAAGCATCAGACAAAACCTAAACATAATATAACCCTAAGAGTAAACCTAACCATGTCCCAAACCCTAATCCTGCCCCTAACCCTAACCCTAACCCTAACCATAACCCTAACCCTAAATCCTAAACCCTAACCCTAACCCTAAACCCTAACTCTAACCCTAACCCTAACCTAACCGTAACCCTAACCCTAACATTGTCGCTAAACCTAACTCTGACCCTTACCGTCTCTCTATCTTTAACTCTAACCCTCACCCTGTAACTAACCCTGTCCCTAAACCTAACCTTAACCATCAGCCAAAACCTAAACTTAACTATAACCCTAACACTAAACCTAACCATGTCTCAAACCCGAAACGTGTACCTAACCCTAACCCTAACCGTAACCCTAACACTAAACCCGAAACCCTAACACTAAACCTAACCCTAAACCTAAACCCTAAACCCAAACCCTAACCCTAACGCTAACCCTAACCATAAACACTAAACCCTAACCCTAACCCTAACCCTAACCCTAACCCTAAACCCTAAACCCTAACACTAACCCTAACCCTAAAGCCTAAACCCTAACTCTAACCCTAACCCTAACCCTAAACCCTAAACCCTAACCTTAACCCTAACCCTAAACCTAAACCGTAACCCTAACCCTAACCCTATCCGTAAAACCTAACCCTAACCCTAACCCTAACCCTAACTCTAACCCTAACCCTAACCCTAACCCTATCCCTAAACCCTAACCCTAAAATGTAAACACTAACCCTCCCCTATTCCTAACCCTAACCCTAACCCTAACCCTAAACCCTAACCTAACCTGATCCCTAACCCTAACACTGTCGCTAAACCTAACTCTGACCCTTACCCTCTCTCCAACCATAACTCTAACCCTCACCCTGTCACTAACCCTGTCCCTAAACCTAACCTTAAGCATCAGACAAAACCTAAACTTAATATAACCCTAACAGTAAACCTAACCATGTCCCAAACCCTAATCCTGTCCCTAACCCTAAACCTAATGCTAACCCTAACCCTAACCCTAACCCTAACCCTAACCCTAACCCTAACCCTAACTCTAACCCTAACCCTAACCCTAACCCTATCCCTAAACCCTAACCCTAAAATGTAAACACTAACCCTCCCCTATTCCTACCCCTAACCCTAACGCTAACCCTAAACCCTAACCTAACCTGATACCTAACCCTAACACTGTCGCTAAACCTAACTCTGACCCTTACCGTCTCTCCAACCTTAACTCTAACCCTCACCCAGTCACTAACCCTGTCCCTAAACCTAAACTTAAGCATCAGACAAAACCTAAACTTAATATAACCCTAACAGTAAACCTAACCATGTCCCAAACCCTAATCCTGCCCCTAACCCTAACCCTAACCCTAACCATAACCCTAACCCTAAATCCTAAACACTAACCCTAACCCTAAACCTAAACCCTAACTCTAACCCTAACCCTAACCTAACCCTAACCCTAACCCTAACACTGTCGCTAAACCTCACTCTGACCCTTAACGTCTCTCTATTTTTAACTCTAACCCTCACCCTGTAACTAAACCTGTCCCTAAACCTAACCTTAACCATCAGCAAAAACCTAAACTTAACTATAACCCTAACACTAAACCTAACCATGGCTCAAACCCGAAACGTGTACCTAACCATAACCCTAACCTTAACCCTAACACTAAACCCGAAACCCTAACACTAACCCTAACCCTAAACCTAAACCCTAAACCCAAACCCTAACCCTAACGCTAACCCTAACCATAAACACTAAACCCTAACCCTAACCCTAACCCTAACCCTAACCCTAAACCCTAAACCCTAACACTAACCCTAACCCTAAAGCCTAAACCCTAACTCTAACCCTAACCCTAACCCTAAACCCTAAAACCTAACCTTAACCCTAACCCTAACACTAAACCGTAACCCTAAGCCTAACCCTATTCCTAAAACCTACGCCTAACCCTAACCCTAACCCTAACCCTAACACTCACCCTGTAACTAAGCCTGTCCCTAAACCTAACCTTAACCATCAGCCAAAACCTAAACTTAACCATAACCCTAACACTAAACCTAAACATGTCTCAAATCCGAATCGTGTACCTAACACTAACCCTAAACTTAACCCTAACCCGAAACCCGAAACCCTAACCCTAACCGTAACCCTAAACAGTAAGCCCTAACTCTAACCCTAACCCTAACCCTAAAGCCTAAATCCTAACTCTAACCCTAACCCTAACCCTAACCCTAACCCTAAGCCTATCCCTAAACCCTAACCCTAAAATGTAAACACTAACCCTCCCCTATTCCTAACCCGAACCCTAACCCTAACCCTAAACCCTAACGTAACCTGATTCCTAACACTAACACTGTCGCTAAACCTAACTCTGACCCTTACCGTCTCTCTAAACTTAACTCTAACCCTCACCCTGTCACTAAACCTGTCCCTAAAACTAACCTTAACCATCAGCCAAAACCAAAACTTAACTATAACCCTACACTAAACCTAACCATTTCCCAAACCCAAATCCTGCCCCTAACCCTAACCCTAACCCTAAACATAACCCTAACCCTAAATCCTAAACCCTAACCCTAACCCTAACCCTAAACCCTAACTCTAACCCTAACCTAACCCTAACCCTAACCCTAACACTGTCGCTAAACCTAACTCTGAATCTTACCGTCTCTCTATCTTTAACTCTCACCCTCACCCTGTAACTAACCCTGTCCCTAAACTAACCTTAACCATCAGCCAAAACCTAAACTTAACTATAACCCTAACACTAAACCTAACCATGTCTCAAACCCGAAACGTGTACCTAACCCTAACCCTAACCTTAACCCTAACACTAAACCCAAAACCCTAACACTAACCCTAACCCTAAACCTAAACCCTAAACCCAAACCCTATCCCTAATGCTAACCCTAACCATAAACACTAAACCCTAACCCTAACCCTAACCCTAACCCTAACCCTAAACCCTAAACCCTCACACTAACCCTAACCCTAAAGCCTAAACCCTAACTCTAACCCTAACCCTAACCCTATCCCTAAAACCTAACCCTAACCCTAACCCTAACCCTAACCCTAACCCTAACCCTAAACCCTAACCTAACCTGATCCTTAACCCTAACACTGTCGCTAAACCTAACTCTGACCCTTACCATCTCTCCAACCTTAACATTAACCCTCACCCTGTCACTAACCCTGTCCCTAAACCTAAACTTAAGCATCAGACAAAACCTAAACTTAATATAACCCTAACAGTAAACCTAACCATGTCCCAAACCCTAATCCTGCCCCTAACCCTAACCCTAACCCTAACCCTAACCCTAACCCTTACCCTAACCCTAACCCTAACCCTAAACCACCCTGTCACTAAACCTGTCCCTAAAACTAACCCTAACCATCAGCCAAAACCAAAACTTAACTATAACCCTACACTAAACCTAACCATTTCCCAAACCGTAATCCTGACCCTAACCCTAACCCTAACCCTAACCATAACCCTAACCCTAAAGCCTAAACCCTAACTCTAACCGTAACCCTAACCCTAAACCCTAAACCCTAACCTGAACCCTAACCCTAAACCTAAACCGTAACCCTAACGCTAACACTATCCCTAAAACCTAACCCTAACCCTAACCCTAACCCTAACCCTAACCCTAACTCTAACCCTAACCCTAACCCTAAACCTATCCCTAAACCCTAACCCTAAAATGTAAACACTAACCCTCCCATATTCCTAACCCTAACCCTAACCCTAACCCTAAACCCTAACCTAACCTGATCCCTAACCCTAAAACTGTCGCTAAACCTAACTTTGACCCTTACCGTCTCTCCAACCTTAACTCTAACCCTCACCCTGTCATTAACCCTGTCCCTAAACCTAAACTTAAGCATCAGACAAAACCTAAACTTAATATTACCCTAACAGTAAACCTAACCATGTCCCAAACCCTAATCCTGTCCCTAACCCTAACCCTAACCATAACCCTAACCCTAACACTAACCCTAACCCTAAACCTAAACACTAAACCCAAAACCTAACCCTAACGCTAACCCTAACCATAAACACTAAACCCTAACCCTAACCCTAACCCTATCCCTAACCCTAAACCCTAAACCCTAACACTAACCCTAACCCTAAAGCCTAAACCCTAACTCTAACCCTAACCCTAACCCTACACCCTAAACCCTAACCTTAACCCTAACCCTAAACCTAAACCGTAACCCTAACACTAACCCTATCCCTAAAACCTAACCCTATCCCTAACCCTAACTCTAACCCTAACCCTAACCCTAACCCTAACACTAACACTAACTCTAACCCTAACCCTAACCCTAACCCTATCCCTAAACCCTAACCCTAAAATGTAAACACTAACCCTCCCCTATTCCTAACCCTAACCCTAACGCTAACCCTAAACCCTAACCTAACCTGATCCCTAACCCTAACACTGTCGCTAAACCTAACTCTAACCCTTAACGTCTCTCTATCTTTAACTCTAACCCTCACCCTGTAACTAACCCTGTCCCTAAACCTAACCTTAACCATCAGCCAAAACCTAAACTTAACTATAACCCTAACACTAAACCTAACCATGACTCAAACCCGAAACGTGTACCTAACCCTAACCCTAACTTTAACCCTAACACTAAACCCGAAACCCTAACCCTAACCCTAACCCTAACCCTAAACCCTAAAGCCTAACCTTAACCCTAACCCTAAACCTAAACCGTAACCCTAACCCTAACCCTACCCCTAAAACCTAACCCTAACCCTAACCCTAAACCTAACCCTAAATCTAACCCTAACCCTAACCCTAACCCTATGCCTAAACCCTAACCCTGAAATGTAAACACTAACCCTCCCCTATTCCTAACCCTAACCCTAACCTTAACCCTGAACCCTAACCTAACCTGATCCCTAACCCTAACACTGTCGCTAAACCTAACTCTGACCCTTACCGTCACTCCAACCTTAACTCTAACCCTCAGCCTGTCACTAACCCTGTCCATAAACCTAAACTTAAGCATCAGACAAAACCTAAACTTAATATAACCCTAACAGTAAACCTAAATATGTCCCAAACCCTAATCCTGTCCCTAACCCTAAACCTAATGCTAAACCTAACCCTAACCCTAACCCTAAACCCTAAACACTAACCTTAACCCTAACCCTAAACCTAAACCGTAACCCTAACCCTAACCCTATCCCTAAAACCTAACCCTAACCCTAACCCTAACCCTAACCCTAACCTAACCCTAACCCTAACCCTAACACTGTCGCTAAACCTAACTCTGTACCTTACCGTCTCTCTAACTTTAACTCTAACCCTCACCCTGTAACTAACCCTGTCCCTAACCTTAACCTTAACCATCAGCCAAAACCTGAACTAAACCATAACCCTAACACGAAACCTAAACATGTCTCAAACCCGAATCGTGTACCTAACCCTAACCCTAAACTTAACCCTAACCCTAAACCCGAATCCCTAACCCTAACCCTAACCCTAACCCTAAACCAGAAGCCCTAACTCTAACTCTAACCCTAACCCTAAAGCCTAAATCCTAACTCTAAACCTAACCCTAACACTAACCCTAAACCTATCCCTAAATCCTAACCCTAAAATGTAAACACTAACCCTCCCCTATTCCTAACCCTAACCGTAACCCTAACCCTAAACCCTAACCTAACCTGATCCCTAACACTAACACTCTCGCTAAACCTAACTCTGACCCTTACCGTCTCTCCAACCTAAACTCTAACCCTCACCCTGTCACTAACCATGTCCCTAAACCTAAACTTAAGCATCAGACAAAACCTAAGCTTAATATAACCCAAACAGTAAACCTAACCATGTCCCAAACCCTAATCCTGCCCCTAACCCTAACCCTAAACCTAACCATAACCCTAACCCTAAATCCTAAACCCTAAGCCTAACCCTAACCCTAAACCCTAACTCTAACCCTAACCCTAACCTAAACGTAACCCTAACCCTAACACTGTCGCTAAACCTAACTCTGACCCTTACCGTCTCTCTATCTTTAACTCTAACACTCACCCTGTAACTAACCCTGTCCCTAAACCTAACCTTAACCATCAGCCAAAACCTAAACTTAACTATAACCCTAACACTAAACCTAACCATGTCTCAAACCCGAAACGTGTACCTAACCCTAACCCTAACCGTAACCCTAACACTAAACACGAAACCCTAACACTAACCCTAACCCTAAACCTAAACCCTAAACCCAAACCCTAACACTAACGCTAACCCTAACCATAAACACTAAACCCTAACCCTAACCCTAACCCTAACCCTAAACCTAAACCCTAAACCCTAACACTAACCCTAACCATAAAGCCTAAACCCTAACTATAACCCTAACCTTAACCCTAAACCCTATACCCTAACCTTAACCCTAACCCTAAACCTAAATCGTAACCCTACCCTAACCCTATCCCTAAAACCTAACCCTAACCCTAACCCAAACCCTAACTCTAACCCTAACCCTAACCCTATCCCTAAACCCTAACCCTAAAATGTAAACACTAACCCTCCCCTATTCCTAACCCTAACCCTAACCCTAACCCTAAACCCTAACCTAACCTGATCCCTAACCCTAACACTGTCGCTAAACCTAACTCTGACCCTTACCGTCTCTCCAACCTTAACTCTAACCCTCACCCTGTCACTAACCCTGTCCCTAAACATAAACTTAAGCATCAGACAAAATCTAAACTTAATATAACCCTAACAGTAAACCTAACCATGTCCCAAACCCTAATCCTGTCCCTAACCCTAAACCTAATGCTAACCCTAACCCTAACCCTAACCCTAAACCCTAAACCCTAACCTTAACCCTAACCCTAAACCTAAGCCGTAACCCTAAACCTAACCCTATCCCTAAAACCTAACCCTAACCCTAACCCTAACACTAAACCCGAAACCCTAACCCTAACCCTAAACCTAACCCTAAACCGTAACCCTAACCCTAACCCTAACCTAACCCTAACCCTAACCTTAACACTGTCGCTAAACCTAACTCTGTACCTTACCGTCTCTCTAACTTTAACTCTAACCCTCACCCTGTAACTAACCCTGTCCCTAAACCTAACCTTAACCATTAGCCAAAACCTAAACTTAACCATAACCCTAACACTAAACCTAAACATGTCTCAAACCCGAATCGTGTACCTAACACTAACCCTAAACTTAACCCTAACCCGAAACCCGAAACCCTAACCGTAACCCTAACCCTAACCCTAAACCGTAAGCCCTAACTCGAACCCTAACCCTAACCCTAAAGCCTAAATCCTAACTCTAACCCTAAACCTAACCCTAACCCTATCCCTAAATCCTAACCCTAAAATGTAAACACTAACCCTCCCCTATTCCTAACTCTAACCATAACCCTAACCCTAAACCCTAACCTAACCTGATCCCTAACACTACCACTGTCGCTAAACCTAACTCTGACCCTTACCGTCTCTCTAAACTTAACTCTAACCCTCACCCTGTCACTAAACCTGTCCCTAAAACTAACCTTAACCATCAGCCAAAACCAAAATTTAACTATAACCCTACACTAAACCTAACCATTTCCCAAACCCTAATCCTGCCCCTAACCCTAAACCTAACCCTAACCATAACCCTAACCTTAAATCCTAAACCCTAACCCTAACCCTAACCCTAAACCCTAACTCTAACCCTAACCCTAACCCTAACACTGTCGCTAAACCTAACTCTGAC
>CM063100.1:65570911-65575911 GCA_031876335.1 Hipposideros larvatus
CCTATCCCTAAACCCTAACCCTAAAATGTAAACACTAACCCTCCCCTATTCCTAACCCTATCCCTAACCCTAACCCTAAACCGTAACCTAACCTGATCCCTAACCCTAACACTGTCGCTAAACCTAACTCTGACCCTTACCGTCTCTCCAACCTTAACTCTAACCCTCACCCTGTCACTAAACCTGTCCCTAAACCTAAACTTAAGCATCAGACAAAATCTAAACTTAATATAACCCTAACAGTAACCCTAACCATGTCCCAAACCCTAATCCTGCCCCTAACCCTAACCCTAACCATAACCATAACCCTAACCCTAAACCCTAAACCCTAACACTAACCCTAACCCTAAAGCCTAAACCCTAACACTAACCCTAACCCTAACCCTAAACACTAAACCCTAACCTTAACCCTAACCCTAAAACTAAACCGTAACTCTAACCCTAAACCTATCCCTAAAACCTAACCCTACCCTAACCCTAAACCTAACTCTAACCCTAACACTAACCCTAACCCTAACCCTAAACCCTAAACCCTAACCTTAACCCTAACCCTAAACCTAAACCGTAACTCTAACCCTAAACCTATCCCTAAAACCTAACCCTACCCTAACCCTAACCATAACCATAACCCTAACCCTAAACCCTAAACCCTAACACTAACCCTAACCCTAAAGCCTAAACCCTAACTCTAACCCTAACCCTAACCCTAAACCCTAAACCCTAACCTTAACCCTAACCCTAAACCTAAACCGTAACCCTAACCCTAACCCTAACCCTAACCCTAACTCTAACCCTAACCTTAACCCTAACCCTATCCCTAAACCCTAACCCTAAAATGTAAACACTAACCCTCACCTATTCCTAACCCTAACCCTAACCCTAACCCTAAACCCTAACCTAACCTGATCCCTAACCCTAACACTGTCGCTAAACCTAACTCTGACCCTTACCGTCTCTCCAACCTTAATTCTAACCCTCACCCTGTCACTAACCCTGTCCCTAAACCTAAACTTAAGCATCAGGCAAAACCTAAACTTAATATTACCCTAACAGTAAACCTAACCATGTCCCAAACCCTAATCCTGTCCCTAACCCTAACCCTAACCCTAACCCTAACACTAACCCTAACCCTAAACCTAAACACTAAACCCAAACCCTAACCGTAACGCTAACCCTAACCATAAACACTAAACCCTAACCCTAACCCTAACCCTAACACTAAACCCTAAACCCTAACACTAACCCTAACCCTAAAGCCTAAACCCTAACTCTAACCCTAACCCTAACCCTAAACCCTAAACCCTAATCTTAACCCTAACCCTAAACCTAAACCGTAACCCTAACACTAACCCTATCCCTAAAACCTAACCCTAACCCTAACCCTAACTCTAACCCTAACCCTAACCCTAACCCTATCCCTAAACCCTAACCCTAAAATGTAAACACTAACCCTCCCCTATTCCTAACCCTAACCCTAACACTGTCGCTAAACCTAACTCTGACCCTTACCGTCTCTCCAACCTTAACTCTAACCCTCACCCTGTCACTAACCCTGTCCCTAAACCTAAACTTAAGCATCAGACAAAACCTAAACTTAATATAACCCTAACAGTAAACCTAACCATGTCCCAAACCCTAATCCTGTCCCTAACCCTAAAACTAATGCTAACCCTAACCCTAACCCTAACCCTAACCCTAAACCCTAAACCCTAACCTTAACCCTAACCCTAAACCTAAACCGTAACCCTAACCCTAACCCTAACCCTAACCCTAACCCTAACCTAACACTAACCGTAACCCTAACACTGTCGCTAAACCTAACTCTGACCCTTACCGTCTCTCTATCTTTAACTCTAACCCTCAGCCTGTAACTAACCCTGTCCCTAAACCTAACCTTAACCATCAGCCAAAACCTAAACTTAACTATAACCCTAACACTAAACCTAACCATGGCTCAAACCCGAAACGTGTACCTAACCCTAACCCTAACCCTAACCCTAACCCTAACTCTAACACTAACCCTAACCCTAACCTTAACCTTAACACTAAACCCGAAACCCTAACACTAACCCTAACCCTAAACCTAAACCCTAAACCCAAACCCTAACACTAACGCTAACCCTAACCATAAACACTAAACCCAAACCCTAACCCAACCCTAACCCTAACCCTAAACCCTAAACCCTAACACTAACCCTAACCCTAAAGCCTAAACCCTAACTGTAACACTAACCCTAACCCTAAACCCTAACCCTGAAATTAAACACTAACCCTCCCCTATTCCTAACCCTAACCCTAACCCTAACCCTAAACCCTAACCTAACCTGATCCCTAACCCTAACACTGTCGCTAAACCTAACTCTGACCCTTACCGTCTCTCCAACCTTAACTCTAACCCTCACCCTGTCACTAACCCTGTCCCTAAACCTAAACTTAAGCATCAGACAAAACCTAAACTTAATGTAACCCTAACAGTAAACCTAACCATGTCAAAAACCCTAATCCTGTCCCTAACCCTAAACCTAATGCTAACCCTAACCCTAACCCTAACCCTAAACCCTAAACACTAACCTTAACCTTAAGCCTAAACCTAAACCGTAACCCTAACCCTAACCCTATCCCTAAAACCTAACCCTAACCCTAACCCTAACCCTAACCCTAACCTAACCCTAACCCTAACCTTAACACTGTCGCTAAACCTAACTCTGTACCTTACCGTCTCTCTAACTTTAACTCTAACCCTCACCCTGTAACTAACCCTGTCCCTAAACCTAACCTTAACCATTAGCCAAAACCTAAACTTAACCATAACCCTAACACTAAACCTAAACATGTCTCAAACCCGAATCGTGTACCTAACACTAACCCTAAACTTAACCCTAACCCGAAACCCGAAACCCTAACCGTAACCCTAACCCTAACCCTAAATCGTAAGCCCTAACTCGAACCCTAACCCTAACCCTAAAGCCTAAATCCTAACTCTAACCCTAACCCTAATCCTAACCCTATCCCTAAATCCTAACCCTAAAATGTAAACACTAACCCTCCCCTATTCCTAACTCTAACCCTAACCCTAACCCTAAACCCTAACCTAACCTGATCCCTAACACTAACACTGTCGCTAAACCTAACTCTGACCCTTACCGTCTCTCTATCTTTAAAGCTAACCCTCACCCTGTAACTAACCCTGTCCCTGAACCTAACCTCAACCATCAGCCAAAACCTAAAGTTAACTATAACCCTAACACTAAACCTAACCATGTCTCAAACCCGAAACGTGTACCTAACCCTAACCCTAACACTAAACTCGAAACCCTAACACTAACCCTAACCCTAAACCTAAACACTAAACCCAAACCCTAACCCTAACGCTAACCCTAACCATAAACACTAAACCCTAACCCTAATCCTAACCCTAACCCTAAACCCTAAACCCGAACACTAACCCTAACCCTAAAGCCTAAACCCTAACTCTAACCCTAACCCTAACCCTAAAACCTAACCCTAAAATGTAAACACTAACCCTCCCCTATTCCTAACCCTAACCCTAACCCTAACCCTAAACCCTAACCTAACCTGATCCCTAACCCTAACACTGTCGCTAAACCTGACTCTGACGCTTACCGTCTCTCCAACCTTAACTCTAACCCTCACCCTGTCACTAACCCTGTCCCTAAACCTAAACTTAAGCATCAGACAAAACCTAAACTTAATATAACCCTAACAGTAAACCTAACCATGTCCCAAACCTTAATCCTGTCCCTAACCCTAAACCTAATGCTAACCCTAAACCTAACCCTAAACCTAAACCCTAAACCCTAACCTTAACCCTAACCCTAAACATAAACCGTAACCCTAACACTAACCCTACCCCTAAAAACTAACCCTAACCCTAACCCTAACCCTAAGCCTAACCCTAACCCTAACCTTAACCCTAACACTAAACCCGAAACCCTAACACTAACCCTAACCCTAACCCTAAACCCTAAACCCAAACCCTAACCCTAACGCTAACCGTAACCATAAACACTAAATCCTAACCCTAAACCTAACCCTAACCCTAACCCTAAACCCTAAACCCTAACACTAACCCTAACCCTAAAGCCTAAACCCTAACTCTAACCCTAACCCTAACCCTAAACCCTATACCCTAACCTTAACCCTAACCCTAAACCTAAACCGTAACCCTAACACTAACCCTAACCCTAACCCTAACACTAACTCTAACCCTAAACCTAACCCTAACCCTATCCCTAAACCCTAACCCTAAAATGTAAACACTAACCCTCCCCTATTCCTAACCCTAACCCTAACCCTAACCCTAAACCCTAACCTAACCTGATCCCTAACCCTAACACTGTCGCTAAACCTAACTCTGACCCTTACCGTCTCTCCAACCTTAACTCTAACCCTCACCCTGTCACTAACCTTGTCCCTAAACCTAAACTTAAGCATCAGGCAAAACCTAAACTTAATATTACCCTAACAGTAAACCTAACCATGTCCCAAACCCTAATCCTGTCCCTAACCCTAAAACTAATGCTAAATCTAACCCTAACCCTAACCCTAAACCCTAAACCCTAACCTTCACCCTAACCCTAAACCTAAACCGTAACCCTAACCCTAAACCTATCCCTAAAACCTAAACCTACCCTAATCCTAACCCTAACTCTAACCCTAACCCTAACCCTAACCCTATCCCTAAACCCTAACCCTAAAATGTAAACACTAACCCTCCCCTATTCCTAACCCTAACCCTAACCCTAACCCTAAACCCTAACCTAACCTGATCCCTAACCCTAACACTGTCGCTAAACCTAACTCTGACGCTTACCGTCTCTCCAACCTTAACTCTAACCCTCACCCTGTCACTAACCCTGTCCCTAAACCTAAACTTAAGCATCAGACAAAACCTAAACTTAATATAACCCTAACAGTAAACCTAACCATGTACCAAACACTAACCTGTCCCTAACCCTAAAACTAATGCTAACCCTAAC
>CM063100.1:65585911-65658411 GCA_031876335.1 Hipposideros larvatus
CTAAGCCTATCCCTAAACCCTAACCCTAAAATGTAAACACTAACCCTCCCCTATTCCTAACCCGAACCCTAACCCTAACCCTAAACCCTAACGTAACCTGATTCCTAACACTAACACTGTCGCTAAACCTAACTCTGACCCTTACCGTCTCTCTAAACTTAACTCTAACCCTCACCCTGTCACTAAACCTGTCCCTAAAACTAACCTTAACCATCAGCCAAAACCAAAACTTAACTATAACCCTACACTAAACCTAACCATTTCCCAAACCCAAATCCTGCCCCTAACCCTAACCCTAACCCTAAACATAACCCTAACCCTAAATCCTAAACCCTAACCCTAACCCTAACCCTAAACCCTAACTCTAACCCTAACCTAACCCTAACCCTAACCCTAACACTGTCGCTAAACCTAACTCTGAATCTTACCGTCTCTCTATCTTTAACTCTCACCCTCACCCTGTAACTAACCCTGTCCCTAAACTAACCTTAACCATCAGCCAAAACCTAAACTTAACTATAACCCTAACACTAAACCTAACCATGTCTCAAACCCGAAACGTGTACCTAACCCTAACCCTAACCTTAACCCTAACACTAAACCCAAAACCCTAACACTAACCCTAACCCTAAACCTAAACCCTAAACCCAAACCCTATCCCTAATGCTAACCCTAACCATAAACACTAAACCCTAACCCTAACCCTAACCCTAACCCTAACCCTAAACCCTAAACCCTCACACTAACCCTAACCCTAAAGCCTAAACCCTAACTCTAACCCTAACCCTAACCCTAAACCCTAAACCCTAACCTTAACCCTAACCCTAAACCTAAACCGTAACCCTAAACCTAACCCTATCCCTAAAACCTAACCCTAACCCTAACCCTAACCCTAACCCTAACCCTAACCCTAAACCCTAACCTAACCTGATCCTTAACCCTAACACTGTCGCTAAACCTAACTCTGACCCTTACCATCTCTCCAACCTTAACATTAACCCTCACCCTGTCACTAACCCTGTCCCTACACCTAAACTTAAGCATCAGACAAAACCTAAACTTAATATAACCCTAACAGTAAACCTAACCATGTCCCAAACCCTAATCCTGCCCCTAACCCTAACCCTAACCCTAACCCTAACCCTAACCCTTACCCTAACCCTAACCCTAACCCTAAACCACCCTGTCACTAAACCTGTCCCTAAAACTAACCTTAACCATCAGCCAAAACCAAAACTTAACTATAACCCTACACTAAACCTAACCATTTCCCAAACCGTAATCCTGACCCTAACCCTAACCCTAACCCTAACCATAACCCTAACCCTAAATCCTAAACCCTAACCCTAAACCTAAACCCTAACTCTAACCCTAACCCTAACCTAACCCTAACCCTAACCCTAACACTGTCGCTAAACATAACTCTGACTCTTACCGTCTCTCTATCTTTAACTCTAACCCTCACCCTGTAACTAACCCTGTCCCTAAACCTAACCTTAACCATCAGCCAAAACCTAAACTTAACTATAACCCTAACACTAAACCTAACCATGTCTCAAACCCGAAACGTGTACCTAACCCTAACCCTAACCTTAACCCTAACACTAAACCCAAAACCCTAACCCTAACCCTAACCCTAACCCTAACCCTAAAGCCTAAACCCTAACTCTAACCGTAACCCTAACCCTAAACCCTAAACCCTAACCTGAACCCTAACCCTAAACCTAAACCGTAACCCTAACGCTAACACTATCCCTAAAACCTAACCCTAACCCTAACCCTAACCCTAACCCTAACCCTAACTCTAACCCTAACCCTAACCCTAAACCTATCCCTAAACCCTAACCCTAAAATGTAAACACTAACCCTCCCATATTCCTAACCCTAACCCTAACCCTAACCCTAAACCCTAACCTAACCTGATCCCTAACCCTAACACTGTCGCTAAACCTAACTTTGACCCTTACCGTCTCTCCAACCTTAACTCTAACCCTCACCCTGTCATTAACCCTGTCCCTAACCCTAAACTTAAGCATCAGACAAAACCTAAACTTAATATTACCCTAACAGTAAACCTAACCATGTCCCAAACCCTAATCCTGTCCCTAACCCTAACCCTAACCATAACCCTAACCCTAACACTAACCCTAACCCTAAACCTAAACACTAAACCCAAAACCTAACCCTAACGCTAACCCTAACCATAAACACTAAACCCTAACCCTAACCCTAACCCTATCCCTAACCCTAAACCCTAAACCCTAACACTAACCCTAACCCTAAAGCCTAAACCCTAACTCTAACCCTAACCCTAACCCTACACCCTAAACCCTAACCTTAACCCTAACCCTAAACCTAAACCGTAACCCTAACACTAACCCTATCCCTAAAACCTAACCCTATCCCTAACCCTAACTCTAACCCTAACCCTAACCCTAACCCTAACACTAACCCTAACTCTAACCCTAACCCTAACCCTAACCCTATCCCTAAACCCTAACCCTAAAATGTAAACACTAACCCTCCCCTATTCCTAACCCTAACCCTAACGCTAACCCTAAACCCTAACCTAACCTGATCCCTAACCCTAACACTGTCGCTAAACCTAACTCTGACCCTTAACGTCTCTCTATCTTTAACTCTAACCCTCACCCTGTAACTAACCCTGTCCCTAAACCTAACCTTAACCATCAGCCAAAACCTAAACTTAACTATAACCCTAACACTAAACCTAACCATGACTCAAACCCGAAACGTGTACCTAACCCTAACCCTAACTTTAACCCTAACACTAAACCCGAAACCCTAACCCTAACCCTAACCCTAACCCTAAACCCTAAAGCCTAACCTTAACCCTAACCCTAAACCTAAACCGTAACCCTAACCCTAACCCTACCCCTAAAACCTAACCCTAACCCTAACCCTAAACCTAACCCTAAATCTAACCCTAACCCTAACCCTAACCCTATGCCTAAACCCTAACCCTGAAATGTAAACACTAACCCTCCCCTATTCCTAACCCTAACCCTAACCTTAACCCTGGACCCTAACCTAACCTGATCCCTAACCCTAACACTGTCGCTAAACCTAACTCTGACCCTTACCGTCACTCCAACCTTAACTCTAACCCTCAGCCTGTCACTAACCCTGTCCCTAAACCTAAACTTAAGCATCAGACAAAACCTAAACTTAATATAACCCTAACAGTAAACCTAAATATGTCCCAAACCCTAATCCTGTCCCTAACCCTAAACCTAATGCTAAACCTAACCCTAACCCTAACCCTAAACCCTAAACACTAACCTTAACCCTAACCCTAAACCTAAACCGTAACCCTAACCCTAACCCTATCCCTAAAACCTAACCCTAACCCTAACCCTAACCCTAACCCTAACCTAACCCTAACCCTAACCCTAACACTGTCGCTAAACCTAACTCTGTACCTTACCGTCTCTCTAACTTTAACTCTAACCCTCACCCTGTAACTAACCCTGTCCCTAACCTTAACCTTAACCATCAGCCAAAACCTGAACTAAACCATAACCCTAACACGAAACCTAAACATGTCTCAAACCCGAATCGTGTACCTAACCCTAACCCTAAACTTAACCCTAACCCTAAACCCGAATCCCTAACCCTAACCCTAACCCTAACCCTAAACCAGAAGCCCTAACTCTAACTCTAACCCTAACCCTAAAGCCTAAATCCTAACTCTAAACCTAACCCTAACACTAACCCTAAACCTATCCCTAAATCCTAACCCTAAAATGTAAACACTAACCCTCCCCTATTCCTAACCCTAACCGTAACCCTAACCCTAAACCCTAACCTAACCTGATCCCTAACACTAACACTCTCGCTAAACCTAACTCTGACCCTTACCGTCTCTCCAACCTAAACTCTAACCCTCACCCTGTCACTAACCATGTCCCTAAACCTAAACTTAAGCATCAGACAAAACCTAAGCTTAATATAACCCAAACAGTAAACCTAACCATGTCCCAAACCCTAATCCTGCCCCTAACCCTAACCCTAAACCTAACCATAACCCTAACCCTAAATCCTAAACCCTAAGCCTAACCCTAACCCTAAACCCTAACTCTAACCCTAACCCTAACCTAAACGTAACCCTAACCCTAACACTGTCGCTAAACCTAACTCTGACCCTTACCGTCTCTCTATCTTTAACTCTAACACTCACCCTGTAACTAACCCTGTCCCTAAACCTAACCTTAACCATCAGCCAAAACCTAAACTTAACTATAACCCTAACACTAAACCTAACCATGTCTCAAACCCGAAACGTGTACCTAACCCTAACCCTAACCGTAACCCTAACACTAAACACGAAACCCTAACACTAACCCTAACCCTAAACCTAAACCCTAAACCCAAACCCTAACACTAACGCTAACCCTAACCATAAACACTAAACCCTAACCCTAACCCTAACCCTAACCCTAAACCTAAACCCTAAACCCTAACACTAACCCTAACCATAAAGCCTAAACCCTAACTATAACCCTAACCTTAACCCTAAACCCTATACCCTAACCTTAACCCTAACCCTAAACCTAAATCGTAACCCTAACCCTAACCTTATCCCTAAAACCTAACCCTAACCCTAACCCAAACCCTAACTCTAACCCTAACCCTAACCCTATCCCTAAACCCTAACCCTAAAATGTAAACACTAACCCTCCCCTATTCCTAACCCTAACCCTAACCCTAACCCTAAACCCTAACCTAACCTGATCCCTAACCCTAACACTGTCGCTAAACCTAACTCTGACCCTTACCGTCTCTCCAACCTTAACTCTAACCCTCACCCTGTCACTAACCCTGTCCCTAAACATAAACTTAAGCATCAGACAAAATCTAAACTTAATATAACCCTAACAGTAAACCTAACCATGTCCCAAACCCTAATCCTGTCCCTAACCCTAAACCTAATGCTAACCCTAACCCTAACCCTAACCCTAAACCCTAAACCCTAACCTTAACCCTAACCCTAAACCTAAGCCGTAACCCTAAACCTAACCCTATCCCTAAAACCTAACCCTAACCCTAACCCTAACACTAAACCCGAAACCCTAACCCTAACCCTAAACCTAACCCTAAACCGTAAGCCCTAACTCTAACCCTAACCCTATCCCTAAAGCCTAAATCCTAACTCTAACCCTAACCCTAACCCTAACACTAACCCTATCCCTAAACCCTAACCCTAAAATGTAAACACTAACGCTCCCCTATTCCTAACCCTAACCCTAACCCTAACCCTAAACCCTAACCTAACCTGATCCCTAACCCTAACACTGTCGCTAAACCTAACTCTAACCCTTACCGGCTCTCCAACCTTAACTCTAACCCTCACCCTGTCACTAACCCTGTCCCTAAACCTAAACTTAAGCATCAGACAAAACGTAAACTTAATATAACCCTAACAGTAAACCTAACCATGTCCCAAACCCTAATCCTGTCCCTAACCCTAAACCTAATGCTAACCCTAACCCTAACCCTAACCCTAAACCCTAAACCCTAACCTTAACCCTAACCCTAAACCTAAACCATAACCCTAACCCTAACCCTATCCCTAAAACCTAACCCTAACTCTAACCCTAACCCTAACCCTAACCTAACCCTAACCCTAACCCTAACACTGTCGCTAAACCTAACTCTGACCCTTACCGTCTCTCTGTCTTTAACTCTAACCCTCACCCTGTAACTAACCCTGTCCCTAAACCTAACCTTAACCATCAGCCAAAACCTAAACTTAACTATAACCCTAACACTAAACCTAACCATGTCTCAAACCCAAAACGTGTACCTAACCCTAACCCTAACCTTAACCCTAACACTAAACCCGAAACCCTAACAATAACCCTAACCCTAAACCTAAACCCTAAACCCAAACCCTAACCCTAACGCTAACCCTAACCATAAACACTAAACCCTAACCCTAACCCTAAACCCTAAACCCTACCACTAACCCTAACCCTAAAGCCTAAACCCTAACTCTAACCCTAACCCTAACCCTAAACCCTAATCCCTAACCTTAACCCTAACCCTAAACCTAAACCGTAACCCTAACCCTAACCCTATCCCTAAAACCTAACCCTAACCCTAACCCTAACCCTAATCCTAACCCGAAACCCTAAACCCTAACACTAACCCTAACCCTAAAGCCTAAACCCTAACTCTAACCGTAACCCTAACCCTAAACCCTAAACCCTAACCTTAACCCTAACTCTAAACCTAAACCGTAACCCTAACCCTAACCCTATCCCTAAAACCTAACCCAAACCCTAACCCTAACCTAACACTAACCCTAACCCTAACACTGTCGCTAAACCTAACTCTGTACCTTACCGTCTCTCTAACTTTAACTCTAACCCTCACCCTGTAACTAACCCTGTCCCTAAACCTAACCTTAACCATCAGCCAAAACCTTAACTTAACCATAACCCTAACACTAAACCTAAACATGTCTCAAACCCGAATCGTGTACCTAACCCTAACCCTAAACTTAACCCTAACCCGAAACCCGAAACCCTAACCCTAACCCTAACCCTAACCCTAAACCGTAAGCCCTAACTCTAACCCTAAACCTAACTCTAAAGCCTAAATCCTAACTCTAACCCTAACCCTAACCCTAACCCTAATCCTATCCCTAAACCCTAACCCTAAAATGTAAACATTAACCCTCCCCTATTCCTAACCTTAACCCTAACCCTAACCCTAAACCCTAACCTAACCTGATCCCTAACCCTAACACTGTCGCTAAACCTAACTCTGACCCTTACCATCTCTCCAACCTTAACTCTAACCCTTACCCTGTCACTAACCCTGTCCCTAAACCTAAACTTAAGCATCAGACAAAACCTAAACTTAATGTAACCCTAACAGTAAACCTAACCATATCCCAAACCCTAATCCTGTCCCTAACCCTAAACCTAATGCTAACCCTAACCCTAACCCTAACCATAAACCCTAAACCCTAACCTTAACCCTAACCCTAAACCTAAACCGTAACCCTAACCCTAACCCTATCCCTAAAACCTAACCCTAACCCTAACCCTAACCCTAACCCTAACCTAACCCTAACCCTAACCCTAACACTGTCGCTAAACCTAACTCTGACCTTTACCGTCTCTCTATCTTTAATTCTAACCCTCACCCTGTAACTAACCCTGTCCCTAAACCTAACCTTAACCATCAGCCAAAACCTAAACTTAACTATAACCCTAACACTAAACCTAACCATGTCTCAAACCCGAAACGTGTACCTAACCCTAACCTTAACCCTAACACTAAACCCGAAACCCTAACACTAACCCTAACCCTAAACCTAAACCCTAAACCCAAACCCTAACCCTAACGCTAACCCTAACCATAAACACTAAACCCTAACCCTAACCCTAACCCTAACCCTAACCCTAAACCCTAAACCCTAACACTAACCCTAACCCTAAAGCCTAAACCCTAACTCTAACCCTTACCCTAACACTAACCCTAACCCTATCCCTAAACCCTAACCCTAAAATCTAAACACTAACCCTCACCTATTCCTAACCCTAACACTAAACCCTAACCTAACCCGATCCCTTACACTAACACTGTCGCTAAACCTAATTCTGAACCTTACCGACTGTCTAACCTTAACTCTAACCCTCACCCTGTCACTCAACCTGTCCCTAAAACTAAACTTAACCATCAGCCAAAACCAAAACTTAACTATAACCCTAACACTAAACTTAACCATGTACCAAACCCTAATCGTGCCCCTAACTGTAACCCTAACCCTAACCCTAACCCTAACCCTAACGCTACCCCTAACCCTAAACCGTAAACTCTAACCCTAACCCTAACCCTAACCCTATCCCTAAAACCTAACCCTAACCCAAACCGTAGCCCTAACCCTAACCCTCATCCTAACTCTAACAGTCACTGTGTCGCTACGCAATCCCTGCCCCTGTAGCTAAACCTTTTCCTACCCCAAAACCTAAACCTAAACGTATCCCTAGCGCTAACTCTAAATGGAGCCCTGACACTCTTCCCAACTCTGTCCCTAACCCTAATCCTAACACGAACCCTAACCCTAATGCTAACCCTAACCCTAACCCTAACCCTAAACCCTAACATAACCCGATCCCTAACCCTAACACTGTCGCTAATCCTAACTCTGAACCTTACCGACTCTCTAACCTTAACTCTAACACTCACCCTGTCACTCAACCTGTCCCTAAAACTAAACTTAACCATCAGCCAAAACCAAAACTTAACTATAACCCTAACATTAAACCTAACCATGTCCAAAACCCTAATCGTGCCCCTAACCCTAACCCTAACCCTAACACTAACCCTAACCCTAACGCTACCCCTAACCCTAAACCATAAACTCTAACCCTAACCCTAACCCTATCCCTAAACCCTAACCCTAACCCAAACCCTAGCCCTAACCCTAACCCTAATCCTAACTCTAACACTCACTGTGTCCCTACGCAATCCCTGCCCCTGTAGCTAAACCTTTCCCTACCCCAAAACCTAAACCTAAACGTATCCCTAGCCCTAACTCTAATTGGAGCCCTAACACTCTTCCCAACTCTGTCCCTAACCCTAATCCTAACACGAACCCTAACCCTAATGCTAACCCAAACCCTAACTCTGTCCTTCAACACTAAACCTAAAACTAACCCTAATTCTAACCGTGTCTCTAAACCTAATCCTAGTTCTAATCCTGTCCCTTACCTTAAAGCAAACTCTGTCGGTAACCCTAACCCTACCCCTAACTTCATCCTGTTTATAAACCTAAACCTAATGTCACCTTGGAGCTTCCGATTCGAATGCTCCTGTGCACTGAGCCTTTCACGTCATAAGGAAATGTCTCGGAATGCTAAGACCCGAGGGATTGATCGCAGTAAAATTTCCTTATCCGGTGGTCTCGGAATGCTGAGTCCATCCGGGGGATCATGCGTACATGTGAAAGCAAAACTTGTGTTTGATCACAATGAGTTTTGGCGAAGCAGCTGCCAGACAAATAGAATCAACCCCCTGTGTATAGATATTCAAATTGACTTCTTGGTGGCAGTTGTAAAGAAAAGCTATGCGCCCACAGTATTAAGGCTTGGGACTCAGAGATGAGAACACTGGCCCACAGAAACACTATTTTTGGCTCTGGTGTTTCTTAACTCTTCGCCATGTAACTGAAGTTCCCCAGTCGATGTCACGTCAGGCATGATACCCTAACACTAACATTAAACGTGTCCTCCATTCTAACCCAACCCTTAACACTAAACGTAACCCTGAAACTGTCCCTTACATGAACCGTAACGTTAGCCATGTTCCTAACTGTAACACTAACTCTGCCCTCAACCCTAGCTATGCCCCTAACCCTAACCCGTACATATCCTAACCTGAACCCAAACCTTACCATAATCCTACAGCAAACCTTGTCCTGCCCTGACTCTGTCCTGAACACTAACCCTGACCTAATCATAACCCTGTCCTTAACCCTAAATGTAACCCTAACTCTGTCCCTAAGCTTAACCCTAAACCTAACACTAACTATGTTCGTAACCCGAACTCTGTCCCGAACCCTAAAACAAACGCTAAACCAAACCCTAACCCTAAAAAGTATTCCTAACCCTAACACTACCCTTAACTCTGTTTTGAACCCTAATTTAAATATAACCGTGCCTCTCATCCTAACCGTAAGTCTAACCTTGTTTCTAACCCTACCCCTAGACCTATCCCTAACCTTAATGTTAACCTTAACTTGAGCGCTGACCCTAACTTTAACCCTAAACCTAACACTGTCCATAAACCTAACCCTAATTTTGTCCCTAACCATAACTGTAACCCTAAACTTAAACTTAACACTAACCCTGACAGTGTCCCTAACCTTAATCTTGTCTCTAACCCTAATCCTGTCCTTAACCTTAACCTTGTCTCTAACTCTAAGACCTCCCCTATGTCAAATGAAAACCCCAATTGTATTCCTCACCCTCATGCGAACCCTAAGCCATCCGTGTGCCTACCATGCATACGGTTCTTAATCCAAACCCTGTTATCGTAACCCTTTTCCTACCGAAATCTGAAAATAACCCTTTTTCTAAACTTCACACAAACTCCAAAACTAACCTTCTCCCTAAACTTAACCCTGTAGCTAACCCTAACCCTAACCCTAACAACTTCACTAACCCTAACCCTGTTTTTACACTTACTCATAACCAATTTTGTAACTCTAACCCGAAACCTGTCTCTACCCCTAACACTAATCCTACCCTAACCTGTCCCTAACACTGAATCTCAGCCAAACCCATACGCTAAACCAAACCGTGTCTTTATCACTACCCCTAAACCTTACACTAAGCTTAACTGTGTCCCTAATTTTAACGGAAACCCTAATCCTAACCAGAACACTAGCCTGTCTTTAACCATAACCCTAAATGTAAATCGAACTGTAAACCTAACCTTAGCCCTGACCCTAACACTAACACTAACCATTAACCTGTCCCTAAACTTAACGCTAAGAGTAACCTTAAATCTAACCATGTCGGTAAAGCTAAGCGTATCTCTAACCGTGACCCTAATTGTGTCATAAACCCTAACCCTAATCCAATCCATAAGCCTGTTCCTACTCTTAAACCTAACTCTGTACCTATCCCTAATTTAACCCTAACACTGACCCTGTTCCTGTCCCTAACGTTAACCCTAAACCTATTCTTAATCCTTAACGTTCCCCTAACTCTAAATCTAACCCTAACTCTAATCCTACTTCAGACCTAACCCTGACACTAACATACACCTCAAACCTAGCCCTAATCTTGTTCCTAACCCTAAACCTAACTGTAACCTGTCCCTAATCTTAACCTAAATCTTACCTATACCTTGACCCTAACCCTAACCATACCTGTCTCTAACCCTGACCCTAACCTTAAACCTGTCTCTAATCCCAACCCTAACCATAACCATATCCCTATCCCTGTGCCTGACCCTATCCCTACCCTAATCCGAAGGCCACCCTGACTCTAACACTAACCGTAGCCCTAAACTGAAACCTAACACTAAACTCAACTCCAAACCTAACCCTAACACTGTCTCTACACCTAACCTTAACCCTAACACTAAGCCTGTCACTAATACTAACACTATCACACAACCTAATCTGTTTCTAACCATAACGCTAACCTTAACCCTAACTCTGCTTCTAATATTAACCCTAACCCTAACACTGTCGCTAAACCTAACTCTGAACCTTACTGTCTCTCTAACCTTAACTCTAACCCTCACCCTTTCACTAATCCTGTCCCTAACCCTAACCTTAACCATCAGGCAAAACCTAAACTTAACTATAACCCTAACACTGAATTTAACCATGTCCCAAACCCGAATCGTGTCCCTAACCCTAAACCTAATCCTAACCATAACCCTAACCCTAAATCCTAAACCATAACCCTAACCCTAACCCTACCTTAAACCCTAAACCTAACCCTAAACCTATCCCTAAACCCTAACTTTAACCCTAACCCGAACCCTAAACCCTAATCCTAACGCTATCTCAAAACCCTAACCCTAACCCTAAACCCTAACCCTAAATCTAATCCTAACCTAACCCTAACCCTAAACCTAATACTGTCGCTAAACCTAACTCTGACCCTTACCGTCTCTCTAACTTTAACTCTAACCCTCACCCTGTAACTAACCCTGTCCCTAAACCTAACCTTAACCATCAGCCAAAACCTAAACTTAACTATAACACTAACACTAAACATAACCATGTCTCAAACGGGAATCGTGTACCTAACGCTAACCCTAACCTTGACCCTAACCCTAAACCCGAAACCCTAACCCTAATCCTAACACTAAACCTAAACCCTAAATCAAAACCCTAACCCTAACGCTAACCCTAACCCTAAACACTAAACCCTAACCCAAATCCAACCCTAAACTTAACCCTAAACCCTAAACCTAACCCTAACCCTAGCCCTAAAGCCTAAACCCTAACTCTAACCCTTACCCTAGCCCTATCCCTAACCCTATCCCTAAACCCTAACCCTAAAATCTAAACACTAACCCTCACCTATTCCTAACCCTAACCCTAACCCTAACCCTAAACCCTAACCTAACCCGATCCCTAACCCTAACACTGTCGCTAAACCTAACTCTGACCCTTACCGTCTCTCTAACCTTAACTGTAACACTCACCCTGTCACTAAACCTGTCCCTAAAACGAAACTTAACCATCAGCCAAAACCAAAACTTAACTATAACCCTAACACTAAACCTAACCATGTCCCAAACCCTAATCGTGCCCCTAACCCTAACCCTAACCCTAAACCCTAACCCTAACCCTGTCCCTAACCCTAAACCCTAAACCCTAACCCTAACGCTAACCCTAACCCTAAACCCTAACCCCTAAACCCTAACCCTAACCCTAACTCTAAACCTAACCCGAAACCCTAACCCTAACCCAAACCCTAACCTTAACTCTAACCCTAATCCTAACTCTGACACTCACTGTGACCCTACCCTATCCCTGCCCCTGTAGCTAAACCTTTTTCTAACCCAAAACCTAAATCTAAACGTATCCCTACCCCTAACTCTAAATGGAGCCCTAACACTCTTCCCAACTCTGTCCCTAACCCTAATCCTAACACGAACCCTAACCCTAACGCTAACCCAAACCCTAACTCTGTCCTTCAACACTAAACCTAAAACTAACCCTAATTCTAACCGTGTCTCTAAACCTAATCCTAGTTCTAATCCTGTCCCTTACCCTAAAGCAAACTCTGTCGGTAACCCTAACCCTAAACCTAACTTCATCCTGTTTATAAACCTAACCCTAATGTCACCTTGGAGCTGCCGATTCGAATGCTCCTGTGCACTGAGCCTTTGACGTCATAAGGAAGTGTCTCCGAATGCTAAGACCCGAGGGAATGATCTCAGTACAACTTCCTTATCCGGTGGTCTCGGAATGCTGAGTCCATCCGGGGGATCATACATACATGTGAAAGCAAAACTTGTGTTTGATCAAAATGAGTTTTGGCGAAGCAGCTGCCAGACAAATAGAATCAACTCCCTGTGTATAGATATTCAAATTGACTTCTTGGTGGCAGTTGTAAAGAAAAGCTATGCGCCCACAGTATTAAGGCTTGGGCCTCAGAGATGAGAACACTGGCCCACAGAAACTCTATTTTTGGCTCTGTAGTTTCTTAACTCTTCGCCCTCTAACTGTAGTTCCCCAGCCGATGTCACGTGAGACGTGATACCCTAACACTAACCCTAACCGTGTCCTCCATTCTAACCCAACCCTTAACACTAAACGTAACCCTGAAACGGTCCCTAACATGAACCCTAACCTTAGCCATGTTCCTAATCATAACACTGACTCTGCCCTCAACCCTAGCTATGCCCCTAACAGTAACCCTAGCATATCCTAACCTGAACCCAAACCCTACCCTGATCCTACGGCCTGCCCTGACACTGTCCTGAACACTAACCCTGACCCTAATCATAACCCTGTCCTTAACCCTAACTCTAACCCTAACTCTGTCCCTAAGCTTAACCCTAAACCGAACACTAACTATGTCCCTAACCCTAACTCTGCCCCGAACCCTAAAACAAACCCTAAACCAGACCCTAACCCTAAAAAGTATTCCTAACCCTAACACTACCCTTAACTCTGTTTAGAACCCTAATATAAAAATAACCGTGCCTCTAATCCTAACCGTAAGTCTAACCTTGTTTCTAACCTTACCCCTAACTATCCATAACCTTAATGTTAACCTTAACTTGAGCGCTGACCCTAACTTTAACCCTAAACCTAACACTGTCCATAACCCTAACCCTAATTTTGTCCCTAACCATAACTGTAACCCTAAACTTAAACTTAACACTAACCCTGACAGTGTCCCTAACCTTAATCTTGTCTCTAACACTAATGCTGTCCCTAACCTTAACCTTGTCTCTAACCCTAAGACCTCCCCTATGTCAAATGAAAACCCCAAATGTATTCCTCACCCTCATGCGAACCCTAAGCCATCCGTGTGCCTACCATGCATACTCTTCTTAATCCAAACCCTGTTATTGTAAGCCTTTTCCTAAACCGAACTCTGAAAATAACCCTTTTTCTAAACTTCACACAAACCCCAAACCTAACCATCTCCCTAAACCTAACCCTGTAGCTAACCCTAACCCTAACCCTAACGACTTCACTAACCCTACCCCGGTTTTTACACTTACTCATAACGAATTTTGTAACTCTAACCCGAAAACTGCCTGTACCCCTAACACTAATCCTACCCTAACCTGTCCCTAACACTGAATCTCCCCCAAACCCATACCCTAAACCAAACCGTGTCTTTATCACTAACCCTAAACCTTACAGTAACCTTAACTGTGTCCCTAATTTTAACGGAAACCCTAATCCTAACCAGAACACTAGCTTGTCTTTAACCATAACCCTAAATGTAAATCGAACCAGAAACCTAACCCTAGCCCTGACCCTAACTCTAACACTAACCCTTAACCTGTCCCTAAACTTAACGCTCAGAGTAACCCTAAAGCTAACCATGTCGGTAAAGCTAAGTGTAACTCTAACCGTGACCCTAATTGTGTCATAAACCCTAACCCTAATAATCCATGAGCCTGTTCATACTCTTCAACCTAACTCTGTACCTATCCCTAATCATAACCCTAACACTAACCCTATTCCTGTGCGTAACGTTAACCCTAAACCTATCCTTAATCCTAACCGTTCCCCTAACTCTAATTCTAACCCTAACTCTAATCCTACTTCAGACCTAACCCTGACACTAACATAAACCTCAACCCTAGCCCTAATCTTGCTCCTAACCCTAAACCTAACTGTAACCTGTCCCTAATCTTAACCTAAATCTTACCTATACCTTGACCCTAACCCTAACCATACCTGTCTCTAACCCTGACCCTAACTTTAAACCTGTTTCTAATCCCAACCCTAAGCATAACCATATCCCTATCCCTGTGCCTGACCCTATCCCTACCCTAATCCGAAGGCCACCCTGTCTCTAACACTTACCATAGCCCTAAACTGAAACCTAACACTAAACTCAACTCCAAACCTAACCCTAACACTGTCCCAAACCCTAACGCTAACACTAACACTAAGCCTGTCACTAATACTAACACTATCACTCAACCTAATCTGCTTCTAACCATAACGCTAACCTTAACCTTAACTCTGACTCTAATATTAACCCTAACCCTAACACTGTCGCTAAACCTAACTCTGACCCTTACCGTCTCTCCACCCTTAACTCTAACCCAAACCCTGTCACTAACACTGTCCCTAAACCTAAACTTAAGCATCAGACAAAACCTAAACTTAACTATAACCCTAACACTAAACCTAACCATGTCCCCAACCCTAATCCTGTCCCTAACCCTAAACCTATCGCTAACCCTAACCCTAACCCTAAACCCTAAACCCTAAACTTAACCATAACCCTAAACCTAAACCCTAACCCTAACCCTAACCATATCCCTAAAACCTAACCCTAACCCTAACCCTAACCTAACCTTAACCATCAGCCAGAACCAAAACTTAACTATAACCCTAACACTAAACCTAACCATGTCCCAAACCCTAATCCAGTCCCTAACCGTAACCCTAAACCTAACCCTAAACCCTAACCCTAACCCTAAAACTAACCCTAACACAAAACCTAACCATGTCTCAAACCCTAATCCTGTACCTAACCCTAACGCTAAACCCTAACCCTTACCCTAACCCTAACCCTAAACATAACACTGTCGCTAAACCTAACTCTGACCCTTAACGTCGCTCTAAACTTAACTCTAACACTCACCCTGTCACTAAACCTGTCTCTAAACCTAACCTTAACCATCAGCCAAAACCAAAACTTAACTATAAACTGAACACTAAACTTAACCATGTTCCAAACCCGAATCGTTTCCCTAACCCTATCCCTAACCTTAACCCCAACCCTAACCCTATCCCTAAACCCTAACCTTAACTTGAGCGCTGACCCTAACTTTAACCCTAAACCTAACACTGTCCATAACCCTAACCCTAATTTTGTCCCTAACCCTAACGGTAACCCTAAACTTAAACTTAACACTAACCCTGACAGTGTCCCTAAACTTCATCTTGTCTCTAACCATAATCCTGTCCCTAACCTTAACCTTGTCTCTAAATCTAAGACCTTCCCTATGTCAAATGAAAACCCCTATTGTATTCCTCACCCTCATGCGAACCCTAAGCCATCCGTGTGCATACCATGCATACTGTTCTTAATACAAACCCTGTTATCGTAACCCTTTTCCTAAACCGAAATCTGAAAATAACCCTTTTTCTAAACTTCACACAAACCCCAAAACTAACCTTCTCCTTATACTTAACCCTGTAGCTAACGCTAACCCTAACCCTAACAACTTCACTAACCCTAACCCTGTTTTTACACTTACTCATAACCAATTTTGTAACTCTAACCCGAAACCTGTCTCTACCCCTAACACTAATCCTACCCTAACCTGTCCCTAACACTGAATCTCACCCGAACCCATATCCTAAACCAAACCGTGTCTTTATCACTAACCCTAAACCTTACACTAAGCTTAACTGTGCCCCTAATTTTAACGGAAACCCTAATCCTAACCAGAACCCTAGCCTGTCTTTAACCATAAACCTAAATGTAAATGGAACCGTAAACCTAACCTTAGCCCTGACCCTAACTCTAACACTAACCGTTAACCTGTCCCTAAACTTAACGCTAAGAGTAACCCTAAATCTAACAATGTCGGGAAAGCTAAGCGTATCTCTAACCGTGACCCTAATTGTGTCATAAACCCTAACTCTAATCCGATCCCACAAGCCTGTTCCTACCCTTAAACCTAACTCTGTACCTATCCCTAATCATAACCCTAACACTGACCCTATTCCTGTCCCTAACGTTAACCCTAAACCTATCCTTAATCCTTAACGTTCCCCTAACTCTAATTCTAACCCTAACTCTAATCCTACTTCAGACCTAACCCTGACACTAACATACACCTCAAACCTAGCCCTAATATTGTTCCTAACCCTATACCTAACTGTAACCTGTCCCTAATCTTAACCTATACCTTGACCCTAACCCTTACCATACCTGTCTCTAACCCTGACCCTAACCTAAAACCTGTCTCTAATCCCAACCCTAACCATAACTATATCCCTATCCCTGTGCCTGACCCTAACCCTACCCTAATCCGAAGGCCACCCTGTCTCTAACACTAACCCTAGCCCTAAACTGAATCCTAACACTAAACTCAACTCCAAAGCTAACCCTAACACTGTCTCTAAACCTAACCTTAACCCTAACACTAAGCCTGTCACTAATACTAACACTATCACACAACCTAATCTGTTTCAAACCATAAGGCTAACCTTAACCCGAACTCTGCCTCTAATATTAATCCTAAACCTAACACTGTCGCTAATCCTAACTCTGATCCTTACTGTCTCTCTAACCCTAACCTAACCCTAACCCTAACACTAACACTGTCGCTAAACCTAACTCAAAATGTCCCCTGGTTTGTGATCGCAATGCCCATTGTTATTAATCATAATGACCTTTGTTTCTGATAACAATACCCCCTGATGAGTGATTAAAATGCTCCCTGCTTACTGATCACAATGGCCATTTCTTCCTGATCACTTTGCCCCCTGTTTACACATCACAGTACCCCTTATTCACTGATCACGATACTCCTTGCCTACTGATCACAATGCCCTTTGCTTCCTGATCACAATATCTCTTGCTTCATGATCACAATTCCCCTGGGTTCCTGATCACAATCCCCCATTCTTACTGATCACAATTCCACATCCTAACTGAGCACAATGCCCCCTGCTTTGTGATCACAAAGCCCCTTGCTCTTGATCATAATGACCCTTGTTTGTGATCACAATACCCCGATTAGTGATTACAATGCTCCTGCATACTGATCACAGTGCCCCTTTCTTCCTGATCACAATGACCCCTGCTTACTTATCAGAATGCCCCCAGTTAACACATCAAAGTACCCCTTGTTCACCTATCACTATACCCCTTGCCTACTGATCACAATGTCCTTTGTTTCCTGATCACAACTCCACAATCTTATTGATCACAATAACCCAGTTAATGATCACAATGCCCCTTTTTTCCTGATCACAATGCCCACTGCTTACTTTTCAGAATGCCCCCTGTTTACACATAACAGTACCCCTTGTTCACTGATCACAATAACCCTTGCCTACTGATCACAATGCCTTTGCTTCCTGATCACAATCCCTCTTGCTTCCTGATCACAATTCCCCTTGCTTCCTGATCACAATCGCCCATCTTTACTGATCACAAGGCCCACTGCATTGTCATCACAGTGCCCCTTGCTCTTGATCATGAAGACCCCTGTTTCTGATCACAATACCCCTGATTAGTGATTACAATGCTCCCTGCTTACTGATCACAATGACCCTTTCTTCCTTATCACAACGCCCCCTGCTTACTTTTCAGAATGCACCCTGTTTACACATCACAGTACACCTTGTTCACTGATCACAATACCTCTTGCCTACCGGTCACAATGCCCCTTGTTCTGAATCATAATGGCCCATGTTTGTGATCACAATACCACCCAATTAGTGATTACAATGCTCCCTGCTTACTGGTCAAAATGCCCCTTTATTCCTGATCAAAATTCCCCTTTTATTGATCACAATCACCCCTGATTACTTTTCAGAATGTCCCCTGTTTACACATCACAATACCCCTTGCCTACTGAACACAATGCCTTTTGCTCCTGAGCACAATACCTCTTGCTTCCTGATCTCAATTCCCCTTACTTCCTGATCACAATCCCCCTTCCTTACTGTTCACAATACACCCTGTTACTGATCACAATGCCCCTTGCTTTGTGATTACAATGCCCCTTGTTCTTAATCATAATGACCCCTGTTTGTGATCAAAATACCACCTAATTAGTGATTACAATGCTCCCTGGTAACTGGTCAAAATGCCCCTTTCTTTCTGATCACAATGCGCCTGGTGACTTTTCAGAATGCCCCCTGTTTACACATCACAGTACCCCTTGTTCGCTGATCACAATACCCATTGCCTACTTCTCACTATGCCCTTTGCTTCCTGATCACAATGCCTCTTGCTTCCTGATAACAATTCACCTTGCTTCCTGATCACAATCCCCCATCTTTAGTGATCACAATGCCCCGTGTTACTGATCACCATACCCCCTGCTTTTGATCACAATGCCCCTTGTTCTTAATCATAATGACCACTGTTTCTCATAACAATACCCCCTGATGAGTGATTAAAATGCTCCCTGCTTACTGATCATAATGGCCCTTTCTTCCTGATCACATTGCCCCCTGTTTACTCATCACAGTACGCATTGTTCACTGATCAAAATACCCCTTGCCTACTGATCACAATGCCCTTTGTTTCCTGATCACAATAACTGTGGCTTCCTGATCACAATTGCCCTTGCGTCCTGATCACAATCCCCCATCCTTACTGATCACAATACCCCCGATACTGATCTCAGTGCCCCCTGCTTAATTTTCAGAATATGCCCTGTTTACACATCACATACCTCTTCTTCACTGATCACGATAGCCCTTGCCTAATGATCACAATGCCCTTTGCTTCCTGATCAGAATATATCTTGCTTCCTGATCACAATTCCCTGGGTTCCTGATCACAATCCCCCATTCTTCCTGATCGCAATGCCCCTTGCTCTTGATAATAATGACCCTTGTTTGTGGTCACGATAACCTCTGATTAGTGATTACAATGCTCCCTGCTTACTGGTCAAAATGCCCCTTTCTTCCCGATCACACTGCCCCATTTTACTGATCACAATGCCCCCTGCTTTGTGATCACAATGCCCCTTCTTTACTGATCACAATGCCGCTTGTTCTTGATCATAATGACCCCTGTTTCTGATCACAATACCTCATGTTTAGTGATTACAATATTCCGTGCTTACTGCTCACAATGCCCTTTGGTTCCTGATCACAATGCCTCTTGCTTCCTGATCACAATTCCCCTTATTTGCTGATCACAATCCCCCATTCTTACTGATCACAATACCCCCGTTAATGATAACAATGCCCCTGCATTGTGATCACAATGCTCCGTCTTTACTGATCACAATGTCGCTTGTACTTGATCATAATGACCCCTGTTTCTGATCACAATTCCCCCTGAGTAGTGATTACAATGCTCCCTGCTTACTGTTCAAAATGCCCATTTGTTCCTGATCACAATGCCCCCTTTTCTCATCACAATGCATCCTGCATACTTTTCAGAATATCCCATTCTTACAGAACACAGTACCCCTTATTCAGCGATCACAATACCCCTTGCCTACTGATGCCAATGCCCTTTGCTTCCTCATCACAATCCCCCATCCTTAAGGATCACTATGCCCCCTGTTACTGATCACAATGCCCCTGCTTTGTGATCACAATGCCCCTTGTTCTTAATCATAATGACCCCTGTTTTTGATCACAATCCCCCCAAATTAGTGATTATAATGCTCACTGCTTACTGGTCAAAATGCCCCTTTGTTCCTGATCACAATGCCCCCTTTTACTGATCACAATGCCCACTGCTTACTTTTCAGAATGCCCAATGTTTACACTTCACAGTACCCCTTGTTCACTGATCACAATACCCCTTGCCAACTGATCACAATGCCCTTTGCTTCCTGATCACAATACCTCTGGCTTCCTGATCACAATTCCCCTTCCTTCCTGATCACAATACCCCCGTTAATGATCACAAAGCGCCTGCTTTGTGATCACAATGCCCGTTCTTTAATGATCACAATGCCGCTTGTTCTTGATCATAATGACCCCTGTTTCTGATCACAATACCCCCTGATTAGTGATTACAATGCTCCCGGCTTACTGGTCAAAATGCCAGTTTGTTCCTGATCACAGTGCCCCCTTTTACTGATCACAATGCTGCCTGCTTTGTTTTCAGAATATCCCCTGTTTACACGTCACAGTACCCCTTGTTCACCGATCACAATACCCTTTGCGTACTGATCCCAATGCCCTTTCCTTCATGATCACAATTCTCCTTGCTTCCTAATCACATTCCCTCACCCTTAGTGATTACAATGCTCCCTGCATACTGATCACAATGCCCCTTTCTTCCTTACCACAATGCCCCCTGCTTAGTTATCAGAATGCCCCCTGTTTACACATCACCATACACCTTGTTCACTGATCACAATACCCCTTGCCTACTGATCACATTGCCCTTTGCTTCCTGATCACAATTACCCTGGCTTACTCATCAAAATCCCTCATGCTTAGTGATCACAATGCCCGTTCTTTACTGATCACAATGCCACTTGTTCTTGATCATAATGACGCCTGTTTCTGATCACAATACCCCCTGATTAGTGATCACAATGCTCCCGGCTTACTGATCAAAATGCCAGTTTGTTCCTGATCACAGTGCCCCCTTTTACTGATCACAATGCTGCCTGCTTTGTTTTCAGAATATCCCCTGTTTACACGTCACAGTACCCCTTGTTCACCGATCACAATACCCTTTGCGTACTGATCCCAATGCCCTTTGCTTCATGATCACAATTCTCCTTGCTTCCTAATCACATTCCCTCACCCTTAGTGATTACAATGCTCCCTGCATACTGATCATTATACCCCTTTCATCCTTACCACAAAGCCCCCGGCATAGTTATCAGAATGCCCCCTGTTTACACATCACCGTACACCTTGTTCACTGATCACAATACCCCTTGCCAACTGATCACAATGCCCTTTGCTTCCTGATCACAATACCTCTGGCTTCCTGATCACAATTCCCCTTCCTTCCTGATCACAATACCCCCGTTAATGATCACAAAGCGCCTGCTTTGTGATCACAATGCCCGTTCTTTAATGATCACAATGCCGCTTGTTCTTGATCATAATGACCCCTGTTTCTGATCACAATACCCCCTGATTAGTGATTACAATGCTCCCGGCTTACTGGTCAAAATGCCAGTTTGTTCCTGATCACAGTGCCCCCTTTTACTGATCACAATGCTGCCTGCTTTGTTTTCAGAATATCCCCTGTTTACACGTCACAGTACCCCTTGTTCACCGATCACAATACCCTTTGCGTACTGATCCCAATGCCCTTTGCTTCATGATCACAATTCTCCTTGCTTCCTAATCACATTCCCTCACCCTTAGTGATTACAATGCTCCCTGCATACTGATCATTATACCCCTTTCATCCTTACCACAAAGCCCCCTGCATAGTTATCAGAATGCCCCCTGTTTACACATCACCGTACACCTTGTTCACTGATCACAATACCCCTTGCCAACTGATCACAATGCCCTTTGCTTCCTGATCACAATACCTCTGGCTTCCTGATCACAATTCCCCTTCCTTCCTGATCACAATACCCCCGTTAATGATCACAAAGCGCCTGCTTTGTGATCACAATGCCCGTTCTTTAATGATCACAATGCCGCTTGTTCTTGATCATAATGACCCCTGTTTCTGATCACAATACCCCCTGATTAGTGATTACAATGCTCCCGGCTTACTGGTCAAAATGCCAGTTTGTTCCTGATCACAGTGCCCCCTTTTACTGATCACAATGCTGCCTGCTTTGTTTTCAGAATATCCCCTGTTTACACGTCACAGTACCCCTTGTTCACCGATCACAATACCCTTTGCGTACTGATCACAATGCCCTTTGCTTCATGATCACAATTATCCTTGCTTCCTAATCACATTCCCTCACCCTTAGTGATTACAATGCTCCCTGCATACTGATCATTATACCCCTTTCTTCCTTACCACAAAGCCCCCTGCTTAGTTATCAGTATGCCCCCTGTTTACACATCACAGTACCCCTTGTTCTCTGATCACAATACCCCTTGCCTACTGCTCACAATGCCCTTTGCTTCCTGATCACAATAACTGTTGTTTCCTGATCACAATTCCCCTTGCTTCCTGATCACAATTCACCTTTCTTCCAAATCACATTGCCCCCTGCATGCTTATCAGAATGTCCCGTCTTCACACATCACGTTACCCCTTGTTCCCTGATCGCAATACGCCTTGCCTACTGGTCACACTGCCCTTTGCTTCCTGATCAAAATTCCCCGTGCTTCTTGATCACAATCCCCAATCCTTAGTGATCACAATGCCCCCTGTTACTGATGACACTGCCCCCTGCTTTGTGATCACAATGCACCTTGTTCTTAATCATAATGGCCCATGTTTGTGATCACAATACCACCCAATTAGTGATTACAATGCTCCCTGCTTACTGGTCAAAATGCCCCTTTATTCCTGATCAAAATTCCCCCTTTTAATGATCACAATGACCCCTGCTTACTTTTCAGAATGTCCCCTGGTTACACATCACAATACCCCTTGCCTACTGAACATAATGCCTTTTGCTCCTGAGCACAATACCTCCTGCTTCCTGATCTCAATTCCCCTTACTTCCTGATCACAATCCCCCATCCTTACTGTTCACAATACACCCTGTTACTGATCACAATGACCCTTGCTTTGTGATTACAATGCCCCTTGTTCTTAATCATAATGACCCCTGTTTGTGATCAAAATACAACCTAATTAGTGATTACAATGCTCCCTGGTAACTGGTCAAAATGCCCCTTTCTTTCTGATCACAATGCGCCTGGTGACTTTTCAGAATGCCCACTGTTTACACATCACAGTACCCCTTGTTGACTGATCACAATATCCCTTCCCAAGTGATCACAATGCCCTTAGCTTCCTGATCACATTACCTCAGCTTCCTGATCAAAATTCCCCTTGCCTACTGATCACAATGCCCTTTGCTTCCTGAAAACAATAACTATTGCTTCCGGATCACATTTCCCCTTGCTTCCTGATCACAATACCCCGGTTACTGATCACAATGCCCCTGCTTTGTGATCACAATGACCCTTTTTTACTGATCACAATGCCGCTTGTTCTTGATCATAATGAACCCTGTTTCTGATCACAATACCCCCTGATGAATGATTACAATGCTCCCTGCTTACTACTCACAATGTTCCTTTCTTCATTATCACAATGCCTTCTGTTTACACATGCAGTACGCATTCTTCATTGATCACAATACCCCTTGCTTACTGATCACAATGCCCTTTGCTTCCTGATCACAATACCTCTTGCTTCGTGATCACAATTCTGCTATTTCCTGTTCACAATTCCCCATCCTTACTGATCACAATGCCCCCTGCTTTGTGATCACAATGCCACTTGCTCTTGATCATAATGACACTTGTTGTGATCACAAACCCCTTCATTAGTGATTACAGTGTTCCCTGCTTTCTGCTCAAAATGCCCCTTTTTTCCTGATCACAATGCCCCCTGCTTTGTGATCACAGTACCCCTTCTTACTGATCACATTGCCCCTTGTTCTTGATCATAATGACCCCTGTTTCTGATCACAATACCTCCTGTATAGTGATTACAATATTCCGTGCTTACTGATCACAATGCCGCTTTCTTCCTGATCACAATGCCCCTGCTTACTTATCAGAATGCCCCCTGTTTACACATCACAGTACCCTTGATCAATTATCACAATACCCCTTGCCTACTGCTCACAATGCTCTTTGCTTCCTGATCACAATGACTCTTGCTTCCTGATCACAATTCCCCTTATTTCCTGATCACAATCCCCCATTCTTACTGATCACAATACCCCCGTTAATGATAACAATGCCCCTGCATTGTGATCACAATGCTCCGTCTTTACTGATCACAATGTCGCTTGTACTTGATCATAATGACCCCTGTTTCTGATCACAATTCCCCCTGAGTAGTGATTACAATGCTCCCTGCTTACTGTTCAAAATACCCATTTGTTCCTGATCACAATGCCCACTTTTCTCATCACAATGCATCCTGCATACTTTTCAGAATATCCCATTCTTACAGAACACAGTACCCCTTATTCACCGATCACAATACCCCTTGCCTACTGATGCCAATGCCCTTTGCTTCCTCATCACAATCCCCCATCCTTAAGGATCACTATGCCCCCTGTTACTGATCACAATGCCCCTGCTTTGTGATCACAATGCCCCTTGTTCTTAATCATAATGACCCCTGTTTTTGATCACAATCCCCCCAAATTAGTGATTATAATGCTCCCTGCTTACTGGTCAAAATGCCCCTTTGTTCCTGATCACAATGCCCCCTTTTACTGATCACAATGCCCACTGCTTACTTTTCAGAATGCCCAATGTTTACACTTCACAGTACCCCTTGTTCACTGATCACAATACCCCTTGCTAACTGATCACAATGCCCTTTGCTTCCTGATCACAATACCTCTGGCTTCCTGATCACAATTCCCCTTCCTTCCTGATCACAATACCCCCGTTAATGATCACAAAGCGCCTGCTTTGTGATCACAATGCCCGTTCTTTAATGATCACAATGCTGCTTGTTCTTGATCATAATGACCCCTGTTTCTGATCACAATACCCCCTGATTAGTGATTACAATGCTCCCGGCTTACTGGTCAAAATGCCAGTTTGTTCCTGATCACAGTGCCCCCTTTTACTGATCACAATGCTGCCTGCTTTGTTTTCAGAATATCCCCTGTTTACACGTCACAGTACCCCTTGTTCACCGATCACAATACCCTTTGCGTACTGATCCCAATGCCCTTTCCTTCATGATCACAATTCTCCTTGCTTCCTAATCACATTCCCTCACCCTTAGTGATTACAATGCTCCCTGCATACTGATCACAATGCCCCTTTCTTCCTTACCACAATGCCCCCTGCTTAGTTATCAGAATGCCCCCTGTTTACACATCACCATACACCTTGTTCACTGATCACAATACCCCTTGCCTACTGATCACATTGCCCTTTGCTTCCTGATCACAATTACCCTGGCTTACTCATCACAATCCCTCATGCTTAGTGATCACAATGCCCGTTCTTTACTGATAACAATGCCACTTGTTCTTGATCATAATGACGCCTGTTTCTGATCACAATACCCCCTGATTAGTGATCACAATACTCCCGGCTTACTGATCAAAATGCCAGTATGTTCCTGATCACAGTGCCCCCTTTTACTGATCACAATGCTGCCTGCTTTGTTTTCAGAATATCCCCTGTTTACACGTCACAGTACCCCTTGTTCACCGATCACAATACCCTTTGTGTACTGATCCCAATGCCCTTTGCTTCATGATCACAATTCTCCTTGCTTCCTAATCACATTCCCTCACCCTTAGTGATTACAATGCTCCCTGCATACTGATCATTATACCCCTTTCTTCCTTACCACAAAGCCCCCTGCATAGTTATCAGATTGCCCCCTGTTTACACATCACCGTACACCTTGTTCACTGATCACAATACCCCTTGCCTACTGATCACAATGCCCTTTGCTTCCTGATCACAATACCTCTGGCTTCCTGATCACAATTCCCCTTCCTTCCTGATCACAATACCCCCGTTAATGATCACAAAGCGCCTGCTTTGTGATCACAATGCCCGTTGTTTAATGATCACAATGTCGCTTGTTCTTGATCATAATGACCCCTGTTTCTGATCACAATACCCCCTGATTAGTGATTACAATGCTCCCGGCTTACTGGTCAAAACGCCAGTTTGTTCCTGATCACAGTGCCCCCTTTTACTGATCACAATGCTGCCTGCTTTGTTTTCAGAATATCCCCTGTTTACACGTCACAGTACCCCTTGTTCACCGATCACAATACCCTTTGCGTACTGATCCCAATGCCCTTTGCTTCATGATCACAATTCTCCTTGCTTCCTAATCACATTCCCTCACCCTTAGTGATTACAATGCTCCCTGCATACTGATCATTATACCCCTTTCTTCCTTACCACAAAGCCCCCTGCTTAGTTATCAGAATGCCCACTGTTTACACATCACCGTACACCTTGTTCACTGATCACAATACCCCTTGCCAACTGATCACAATGCCCTTTGCTTCCTGATCACAATACCTCTGGCTTCCTGATCACAATTCCCCTTCCTTCCTGATCACAATACCCCCGTTAATGATCACAAAGCGCCTGCTTTGTGATCACAATGCCCGTTCTTTAATGATCACAATGTCGCTTGTTCTTGATCATAATGACCCCTGTTTCTGATCACAATACCCCCTGATTAGTGATTACAATGCTCCCGGCTTACTGGTCAAAATGCCAGTTTGTTCCTGATCACAGTGCCCCCTTTTACTGATCACAATGCTGCCTGCTTTGTTTTCAGAATATCCCCTGTTTACACGTCACAGTACCCCTTGTTCACCGATCACAATACCCTTTGCGTACTGATCCCAATGCCCTTTGCTTCATGATCACAATTCTCCTTGCTTCCTAATCACATTCCCTCACCCTTAGTGATTACAATGCTCCCTGCATACTGATCATTATACCCATTTCTTCCTTACCACAAAGCCCCCTGCTTATTATCAGAATGCCCCCTGTTTACACATCACCGTACACCTTGTTCACTGATCACAATACCCCTTGCCTACTGATCACAATGCCCTTTGCTTCCTGATCACAATTACCCTGGCTTACTGATCAAAATCCCTCATGCTTATTGATCACAATGCCCCCTGTTACTGATGAAAATGCCCCCTGCTTTGTGACCACAATGCCCTTTGTTCTTATTTATAATGACCAATGTTTCTGATCATAATACCACCTTATGAGTGATTAAAGTGATCCCTGCTAATTGATCACGATGGCATTTCTTCCTGGTCACAATGCCCCCGGTTTTCACATCACAGTACCCGTTGTTCTCTGATTACAATACCACATGCCTACTGATCACAATGCCCTTTGCTTCCATATCACAATACCTCTTGCTTCCTGATCACAATTCCCCTACTTCCTGATCACAATTCCACATCCTAACTGAGCACAATGCCCCCTGCTTTGTGATCACAAAGCCCCTTGCTCTTGATCATAATGACCCTTGTTTGTGATCACAATACCCCGATTAGTGATTACAATGCTCCCTGCATACTGATCACAATGCCCCTTTCTTCCTGGTCACAATGACCCCTGCTTACTTATCAGAATGCCCCCAGTTTACACATTACAGTACCCCTTGTTCACCTATCACTATACCACTGGCCTATTGATCACAATGTCCTTTGTTTCCTGTTCACAACTCCACATTCTTATTGACCACAATAACCCAGTTACTGATCACAATGCCCCTTTTTTCCTGATCACAATGCCCACTGCTTACTTTTCAGAATGCCCCCTGTTTACACATCACAGTACCCCTTGTTCACTGATCACAATACCCCTTGCCTACTGATCACAATGCCTTTGCTTCCTGTTCACAATCCCTCTTGCTTCCTGATCACAATCCCCCTTGCTTCCTGATCACAATCGCCCATCTTTACTGATCACAATGCCCACTGCATTGTGGTCACAGTGCCCCTTGCTCTTGATCATGAAGACCCCTGTTTCTGATCACAATACCCCTGATTAGTGATTACAATGCTCCCTGCTTACTGATCACAATGACCCTTTCTTCCTGATCACAACGCCCCCTGCTTACTTTTCAGAATGCACCCTGTTTACACATCACAGTACCCGTTGTTCACTGATCACAATACCCCTTGCCTACTGATCACAATGCCCCTTGCTTCCTGATCACAATCCCTCTTGCTTCCTGATCACAATTCCCCATCTTTACTGATCACAATGCCCCCTGCTTTGTGATCACAATGCCCCTTGCTCTTGATCATAATGACCCTTGTTTGTGGTCACAATGCACCCTGAATAGTAATTACAATGCTCCCTGCTTAATGGTCAAAATGCCCCTTTTCTCCTGATCACAATGCCCCTGCTTAATTATCAGAATGCCCCCTGTTTACACATCACAGTACCCCTTGTTCTCTGATCACAATACCCCTTGCCTACTGCTCACAATGCCCTTTGCTTCCTGATCACAGTAACTCTTGCGTGCTGATCACAATTCCCCTTGCTTCCTGATCACAATTCACCTTTCTTCGTGATCAAATTGCCCCCTGCATGCTTACCAGAATGCCCCGTCTTTACACATCACATTACCCTTTGTTCCCTGATAGCAATACGCCTTGCCTACTGGTCACAATGCCCTTTGCTTCCTGATCAAAATTCCCCTTGCTTCCTGATCACAATCCCCCATCCTTAGTGATCACAATGCCCCCTGTTACTGATGACAATGCCCCCTGCTTTGTGATCACAATGCCCCTTGTTCTGAATCATAATGGCCCATGTTTGTGATCACAATACCACCCAATTAGTGATTACAATGCTCCCTGCTTACTGGTCAAAATGCCCCTTTATTCCTGATCAAAATTCCCCCTTTTAATGATCACAATGACCCCTGCTTACTTTTCAGAATGTCCCCTGTTTACACATCACCGTACCCATTGCCTACTGAACACAATGCCTTTTGCTCCTGAGCACAATACCTCTTGCTTCCTGATCTCAATTCCCCATTCTTACTGTTCACAATACCCCCTGTTACTGATCACAATGCCCCTTGCTTTGTGATTACAATGCCCCTTGTTCTTAATCATAATGACCCCTGTTTGTGATCCAAATACCACCTAATTAGTGAATACAATGCTCCCTGGTAACTGGTCAAAATGCCCCTTTCTTTCTGATCACAATGCGCCTGGTGACTTTTCAGAATGCCCCCTGTTTACACATCACAGTACCCCTTGTTGACTACTCACAATATCCCTTCCCAAGTGATCACAATGCCCTTAGCTTCCTGATCACATTACCTAAGCTTCCTGATCAAAATTCCCCTTGCCTACTGATCACAATGCCCTTTGCTTCCTGAAAACAATAACTATTGCTTCCTGATCACAATTACCCTTGCTTCCTGATCACAATACCCCTGTTACTGATCACAATGCCCCTGCTTTGTGATCACAATGACCCTTCTTTACTGATCACAATGCCGCTTGTTCTTGATCATAATGAACCCTGTTTCTGATCACAATACCCCCTGATGAATGATTACAATGCTCCCTGCTTACTACTCACAATGTCCCTTTCTTCCTGATCACATTGCCTCCTGTTTACACATGCAGTACGCGTTCTTCATTGATCACAATACCCCTTGCGTACTGATCACAATGCCCTTTGCTTCCTGATCACAATACCTCTTGCTTCGTGATCACAATTCCTCTATTTCCTGTTCACAATTCCCCATCCTTACTGATCACAATGCCCCCTGCTTTGTGATCACAATGCTACTTGCTCTTGATCATAATGACACTTGTTGTGATCACAAACCCCTTCATTAGTGATTACAATGCTCCCTGCTTTCTGCTCAAAATTCCCCTTTTTTCCTGATCACAATGCCCCCTGCTTTGTGATCACAATACCCCTTCTTTACTGGTCACATTGCCGCTTGTTCTTGATCATAATGACCCCTGTTTCTGATCACAATACCTCCTGTATAGTGATTACAATATTCCGTGCTTACTGATCACAATGCCGCTTTCTTCCTGGTCACAATGCCCCTGCTTACTTATCAGAATGCCCCCTGTTTACACATCACAGTACCCCTTGCCTACTTCTCACAATGCCCTTTGCTTCCAGATCACAATGCCTTTTGCTTCCTGATCACATTTCCTTTGCTTCCTGATCAAAATCGCCCATTCTTACTGATCACAATACCCCGTTACTGATCACAATGCCCCCTACTTTGTGATCACAATGCCACTTGTTTTTTTATCACAATGCCCCTGGTTCTTGACCATAATGCCCCTTGTTTCTGATCACAATACCCTCTGATTAGTGATTAGAATGCTCCCTGCTTACGGATCACAATGCCCCATTCTTCCTGATCAAAATGCCCCCTTTTACTGACCACAATGCCCCCTGCTTACTTTTCAGAATGCCCCCTGTTACACATCACAGTACCCCTTGTTGGCTGATCACAATACCCCTTGTCTACTGATCACAATGCCCTTTGCTTCCTGATCACAATGCCTCTTGCTTCCTGATCACAATTCCCCTTGCTTCCTGATCACAATCCCCGATCTTTAGTGATCTCAATGCCCCGTGTTACTGATCACAATACCCCCTGCTTTGTGATCACAATGCCCATTGTTCTTAATCATAAAGACCACTGTTTCTGATAACAATAACCCCTGATGAGTGACTAAAATGCTCTCTGCTTACTGATCACAATGGCCCTTTCTTCCTGATCACATTGCCCCCTGTTTACACATCACAGTATGCGTTGTTCACTGATCAAAATACCCCTTGCAACTGATCACAATGCCCTTTGTTTCCTGATCACAATAACTGTGGCTTCCTCATCACAATTGCCCTTGAGTCCTGATCACAATCCCCCATCCTTACTGATCACAATACCCCCGATACTGATCTCAGTGCCCCCTGCTTAATTTTCAGAATACGCCCTGTTTACACATCACATACCTCTTGTTCACTGATCACGATAGCCCTTGCCTAATGATCACAATGCCCTTTGCTTCCTGATCAGAATATATCTTGCTTCCTGATCACAATTCCCTTGGTTCCTGATCACAATCCCCCATTCTTCCTGATCGCAATGCCCCTTGCTCTTGATAATAATGACCCTTGTTTGTGGTCACGATACTCTCTGATTAGTGATTACAATGCTCCCTGCTTACTGGTCAAAATGCCCCTTTGTTCCGGATCACACTGCCCCCTTTTACTGATCACAATGCCCCCTGCTTTGTGATCACAATGCCCCTTCTTTACTGATCAGAATACCGCTTGTTCTTGATCATAATGACCCCTGTTTCTGATCACAATACCTCATGTTTAGTGATTACAATATTCCGTGCTTACTGCTCACAATGCCCTTTGGTTCCTGATCACAATGCCTCTTGCTTCCTGATCACAATTCACCTTATTTCCTGATCACAATCCCCCATCCTTACTGATCACAATACCCCCGTTAATGATAACAATGCCCCTGCATTGTGATCACAATGCCCCGTTTTTACTGATCACAATGTCGCTTGTACTTGATCATAATGACCCCTGTTTCTGATCACAATTCCCCCTGAGTAGTGATTACAATGCTCCCTGCTTACTGGTCAAAATGCCCATTTGTTCCTGATCACATTGCCCCCTTTTATGATCACAATGCATCCTGCATAGTTTTCAGAATATCCCCTGTTTACAGACCACAGTACCCCTTATTCACCGTTCACAATACCCCTTGCCTACTGAGGCCAATGCCCTTTGCTTCCTCATCACAATCCCTCATCCTTAAGGATCACTATGCCCCCTGTTACTGATCACAATGCCCCTGCTTTGTGATCACAATGCCCCTTGTTCTTAATCATAATGAACCCTGTTTTTGATCACAATCCCTCCAAATTAGTGATTATAATGCTCCCTGCTTACTGGTCAAAATGCCCCTTTGTACCTGATCACAATGCCCCCTTTTACTGAACACAATGCCCACTGCTTACTTTTCAGAATGCCCCCAGTTAACACATCAAAGTACCCCTTGTTCACCTATCACTATACCCCTTGCCTACTGATCACAATGTCCTTTGTTTCCTGATCACAACTCCACAATCTTATTGATCACAATAACCCAGTTAATGATCACAATGCCCCTTTTTTCCTGATCACAATGCCCACTGCTTACTTTTCAGAATGCCCCCTGTTTACACATAACAGTACCCCTTGTTCACTGATCACAATAACCCTTGCCTACTGATCACAATGCCTTTGCTTCCTGATCACAATCCCTCTTGCTTCCTGATCACAATTCCCCTTGCTTCCTGATCACAATCGCCCATCTTTACTGATCACAAGGCCCACTGCATTGTCATCACAGTGCCCCTTGCTCTTGATCATGAAGACCCCTGTTTCTGATCACAATACCCCTGATTAGTGATTACAATGCTCCCTGCTTACTGATCACAATGACCCTTTCTTCCTTATCACAACGCCCCCTGCTTACTTTTCAGAATGCACCCTGTTTACACATCACAGTACACCTTGTTCACTGATCACAATACCTCTTGCCTACCGGTCACAATGCCCCTTGTTCTGAATCATAATGGCCCATGTTTGTGATCACAATACCACCCAATTAGTGATTACAATGCTCCCTGCTTACTGGTCAAAATGCCCCTTTATTCCTGATCAAAATTCCCCTTTTATTGATCACAATCACCCCTGATTACTTTTCAGAATGTCCCCTGTTTACACATCACAATACCCCTTGCCTACTGAACACAATGCCTTTTGCTCCTGAGCACAATACCTCTTGCTTCCTGATCTCAATTCCCCTTACTTCCTGATCACAATCCCCCATCCTTACTGTTCACAATACACCCTGTTACTGATCACAATGCCCCTTGCTTTGTGATTACAATGCCCCTTGTTCTTAATCATAATGACCCCTGTTTGTGATCAAAATACCACCTAATTAGTGATTACAATGCTCCCTGGTAACTGGTCAAAATGCCCCTTTCTTTCTGATCACAATGCGCCTGGTGACTTTTCAGAATGCCCCCTGTTTACACATCACAGTACCCCTTGTTCGCTGATCACAATACCCATTGCCTACTTCTCACTATGCCCTTTGCTTCCTGATCACAATGCCTCTTGCTTCCTGATAACAATTCACCTTGCTTCCTGATCACAATCCCCCATCTTTAGTGATCACAATGCCCCGTGTTACTGATCACCATACCCCCTGCTTTTGATCACAATGCCCCTTGTTCTTAATCATAATGACCACTGTTTCTCATAACAATACCCCCTGATGAGTGATTAAAATGCTCCCTGCTTACTGATCATAATGGCCCTTTCTTCCTGATCACATTGCCCCCTGTTTACTCATCACAGTACGCATTGTTCACTGATCAAAATACCCCTTGCCTACTGATCACAATGCCCTTTGTTTCCTGATCACAATAACTGTGGCTTCCTGATCACAATTGCCCTTGCGTCCTGATCACAATCCCCCATCCTTACTGATCACAATACCCCCGATACTGATCTCAGTGCCCCCTGCTTAATTTTCAGAATATGCCCTGTTTACACATCACATACCTCTTCTTCACTGATCACGATAGCCCTTGCCTAATGATCACAATGCCCTTTGCTTCCTGATCAGAATATATCTTGCTTCCTGATCACAATTCCCTGGGTTCCTGATCACAATCCCCCATTCTTCCTGATCGCAATGCCCCTTGCTCTTGATAATAATGACCCTTGTTTGTGGTCACGATAACCTCTGATTAGTGATTACAATGCTCCCTGCTTACTGGTCAAAATGCCCCTTTCTTCCCGATCACACTGCCCCATTTTACTGATCACAATGCCCCCTGCTTTGTGATCACAATGCCCCTTCTTTACTGATCACAATGCCGCTTGTTCTTGATCATAATGACCCCTGTTTCTGATCACAATACCTCATGTTTAGTGATTACAATATTCCGTGCTTACTGCTCACAATGCCCTTTGGTTCCTGATCACAATGCCTCTTGCTTCCTGATCACAATTCCCCTTATTTGCTGATCACAATCCCCCATTCTTACTGATCACAATACCCCCGTTAATGATAACAATGCCCCTGCATTGTGATCACAATGCTCCGTCTTTACTGATCACAATGTCGCTTGTACTTGATCATAATGACCCCTGTTTCTGATCACAATTCCCCCTGAGTAGTGATTACAATGCTCCCTGCTTACTGTTCAAAATGCCCATTTGTTCCTGATCACAATGCCCCCTTTTCTCATCACAATGCATCCTGCATACTATTCAGAATATCCCATTCTTACAGAACACAGTACCCCTTATTCAGCGATCACAATACCCCTTGCCTACTGATGCCAATGCCCTTTGCTTCCTCATCACAATCCCCCATCCTTAAGGATCACTATGCCCCCTGTTACTGATCACAATGCCCCTGCTTTGTGATCACAATGCCCCTTGTTCTTAATCATAATGACCCCTGTTTTTGATCACAATCCCCCCAAATTAGTGATTATAATGCTCACTGCTTACTGGTCAAAATGCCCCTTTGTTCCTGATCACAATGCCCCCTTTTACTGATCACAATGCCCACTGCTTACTTTTCAGAATGCCCAATGTTTACACTTCACAGTACCCCTTGTTCACTGATCACAATACCCCTTGCCAACTGATCACAATGCCCTTTGCTTCCTGATCACAATACCTCTGGCTTCCTGATCACAATTCCCCTTCCTTCCTGATCACAATACCCCCGTTAATGATCACAAAGCGCCTGCTTTGTGATCACAATGCCCGTTCTTTAATGATCACAATGCCGCTTGTTCTTGATCATAATGACCCCTGTTTCTGATCACAATACCCCCTGATTAGTGATTACAATGCTCCCGGCTTACTGGTCAAAATGCCAGTTTGTTCCTGATCACAGTGCCCCCTTTTACTGATCACAATGCTGCCTGCTTTGTTTTCAGAATATCCCCTGTTTACACGTCACAGTACCCCTTGTTCACCGATCACAATACCCTTTGCGTACTGATCCCAATGCCCTTTCCTTCATGATCACAATTCTCCTTGCTTCCTAATCACATTCCCTCACCCTTAGTGATTACAATGCTCCCTGCATACTGATCACAATGCCCCTTTCTTCCTTACCACAATGCCCCCTGCTTAGTTATCAGAATGCCCCCTGTTTACACATCACCATACACCTTGTTCACTGATCACAATACCCCTTGCCTACTGATCACATTGCCCTTTGCTTCCTGATCACAATTACCCTGGCTTACTCATCACAATCCCTCATGCTTAGTGATCACAATGCCCGTTCTTTACTGATCACAATGCCACTTGTTCTTGATCATAATGACGCCTGTTTCTGATCACAATACCCCCTGATTAGTGATCACAATGCTCCCGGCTTACTGATCAAAATGCCAGTTTGTTCCTGATCACAGTGCCCCCTTTTACTGATCACAATGCTGCCTGCTTTGTTTTCAGAATATCCCCTGTTTACACGTCACAGTACCCCTTGTTCACCGATCACAATACCCTTTGCGTACTGATCCCAATGCCCTTTGCTTCATGATCACAATTCTCCTTGCTTCCTAATCACATTCCCTCACCCTTAGTGATTACAATGCTCCCTGCATACTGATCATTATACCCCTTTCATCCTTACCACAAAGCCCCCGGCATAGTTATCAGAATGCCCCCTGTTTACACATCACCGTACACCTTGTTCACTGATCACAATACCCCTTGCCAACTGATCACAATGCCCTTTGCTTCCTGATCACAATACCTCTGGCTTCCTGATCACAATTCCCCTTCCTTCCTGATCACAATACCCCCGTTAATGATCACAAAGCGCCTGCTTTGTGATCACAATGCCCGTTCTTTAATGATCACAATGCCGCTTGTTCTTGATCATAATGACCCCTGTTTCTGATCACAATACCCCCTGATTAGTGATTACAATGCTCCCGGCTTACTGGTCAAAATGCCAGTTTGTTCCTGATCACAGTGCCCCCTTTTACTGATCACAATGCTGCCTGCTTTGTTTTCAGAATATCCCCTGTTTACACGTCACAGTACCCCTTGTTCACCGATCACAATACCCTTTGCGTACTGATCCCAATGCCCTTTGCTTCATGATCACAATTCTCCTTGCTTCCTAATCACATTCCCTCACTCTTAGTGATTACAATGCTCCCTGCATACTGATCATTATACCCCTTTCATCCTTACCACAAAGCCCCCTGCATAGTTATCAGAATGCCCCCTGTTTACACATCACCGTACACCTTGTTCACTGATCACAATACCCCTTGCCAACTGATCACAATGCCCTTTGCTTCCTGATCACAATACCTCTGGCTTCCTGATCACAATTCCCCTTCCTTCCTGATCACAATACCCCCGTTAATGATCACAAAGCGCCTGCTTTGTGATCACAATGCCCGTTCTTTAATGATCACAATGCCGCTTGTTCTTGATCATAATGACCCCTGTTTCTGATCACAATACCCCCTGATTAGTGATTACAATGCTCCCGGCTTACTGGTCAAAATGCCAGTTTGTTCCTGATCACAGTGCCCCCTTTTACTGATCACAATGCTGCCTGCTTTGTTTTCAGAATATCCCCTGTTTACACGTCACAGTACCCCTTGTTCACCGATCACAATACCCTTTGCGTACTGATCACAATGCCCTTTGCTTCATGATCACAATTATCCTTGCTTCCTAATCACATTCCCTCACCCTTAGTGATTACAATGCTCCCTGCATACTGATCATTATACCCCTTTCTTCCTTACCACAAAGCCCCCTGCTTAGTTATCAGTATGCCCCCTGTTTACACATCACAGTACCCCTTGTTCTCTGATCACAATACCCCTTGCCTACTGCTCACAATGCCCTTTGCTTCCTGATCACAATAACTGTTGTTTCCTGATCACAATTCCCCTTGCTTCCTGATCACAATTCACCTTTCTTCCAAATCACATTGCCCCCTGCATGCTTATCAGAATGTCCCGTCTTCACACATCACGTTACCCCTTGTTCCCTGATCGCAATACGCCTTGCCTACTGGTCACACTGCCCTTTGCTTCCTGATCAAAATTCCCCGTGCTTCTTGATCACAATCCCCAATCCTTAGTGATCACAATGCCCCCTGTTACTGATGACACTGCCCCCTGCTTTGTGATCACAATGCACCTTGTTCTTAATCATAATGGCCCATGTTTGTGATCACAATACCACCCAATTAGTGATTACAATGCTCCCTGCTTACTGGTCAAAATGCCCCTTTATTCCTGATCAAAATTCCCCCTTTTAATGATCACAATGACCCCTGCTTACTTTTCAGAATGTCCCCTGGTTACACATCACAATACCCCTTGCCTACTGAACATAATGCCTTTTGCTCCTGAGCACAATACCTCCTGCTTCCTGATCTCAATTCCCCTTACTTCCTGATCACAATCCCCCATCCTTACTGTTCACAATACACCCTGTTACTGATCACAATGACCCTTGCTTTGTGATTACAATGCCCCTTGTTCTTAATCATAATGACCCCTGTTTGTGATCAAAATACAACCTAATTAGTGATTACAATGCTCCCTGGTAACTGGTCAAAATGCCCCTTTCTTTCTGATCACAATGCGCCTGGTGACTTTTCAGAATGCCCACTGTTTACACATCACAGTACCCCTTGTTGACTGATCACAATATCCCTTCCCAAGTGATCACAATGCCCTTAGCTTCCTGATCACATTACCTCAGCTTCCTGATCAAAATTCCCCTTGCCTACTGATCACAATGCCCTTTGCTTCCTGAAAACAATAACTATTGCTTCCTGATCACATTTCCCCTTGCTTCCTGATCACAATACCCCTGTTACTGATCACAATGCCCCTGCTTTGTGATCACAATGACCCTTTTTTACTGATCACAATGCCGCTTGTTCTTGATCATAATGAACCCTGTTTCTGATCACAATACCCCCTGATGAATGATTACAATGCTCCCTGCTTACTACTCACAATGTTCCTTTCTTCATTATCACAATGCCTTCTGTTTACACATGCAGTACGCATTCTTCATTGATCACAATACCCCTTGCTTACTGATCACAATGCCCTTTGCTTCCTGATCACAATACCTCTTGCTTCGTGATCACAATTCTGCAATTTCCTGTTCACAATTCCCCATCCTTACTGATCACAATGCCCCCTGCTTTGTGATCACAATGCCACTTGCTCTTGATCATAATGACACTTGTTGTGATCACAAACCCCTTCATTAGTGATTACAGTGTTCCCTGCTTTCTGCTCAAAATGGCCCTTTTTTCCTGATCACAATGCCCCCTGCTTTGTGATCACAGTACCCCTTCTTACTGATCACATTGCCCCTTGTTCTTGATCATAATGACCCCTGTTTCTGATCACAATACCTCCTGTATAGTGATTACAATATTCCGTGCTTACTGATCACAATGCCGCTTTCTTCCTGATCACAATGCCCCTGCTTACTTATCAGAATGCCCCCTGTTTACACATCACAGTACCCTTGATCAATTATCACAATACCCCTTGCCTACTGCTCACAATGCTCTTTGCTTCCTGATCACAATGACTCTTGCTTCCTGATCACAATTCCCCTTATTTCCTGATCACAATCCCCCATTCTTACTGATCACAATACCCCCGTTAATGATAACAATGCCCCTGCATTGTGATCACAATGCTCCGTCTTTACTGATCACAATGTCGCTTGTACTTGATCATAATGACCCCTGTTTCTGATCACAATTCCCCCTGAGTAGTGATTACAATGCTCCCTGCTTACTGTTCAAAATACCCATTTGTTCCTGATCACAATGCCCACTTTTCTCATCACAATGCATCCTGCATACTTTTCAGAATATCCCATTCTTACAGAACACAGTACCCCTTATTCACCGATCACAATACCCCTTGCCTACTGATGCCAATGCCCTTTGCTTCCTCATCACAATCCCCCATCCTTAAGGATCACTATGCCCCCTGTTACTGATCACAATGCCCCTGCTTTGTGATCACAATGCCCCTTGTTCTTAATCATAATGACCCCTGTTTTTTATCACAATCCCCCCAAATTAGTGATTATAATGCTCACTGCTTACTGGTCAAAATGCCCCTTTGTTCCTGATCACAATGCCCCCTTTTACTGATCACAATGCCCACTGCTTACTTTTCAGAATGCCCAATGTTTACACTTCACAGTACCCCTTGTTCACTGATCACAATACCCCTTGCCAACTGATCACAATGCCCTTTGCTTCCTGATCACAATACCTCTGGCTTCCTGATCACAATTCCCCTTCCTTCCTGATCACAATACCCCCGTTAATGATCACAAAGCGCCTGCTTTGTGATCACAATGCCCGTTCTTTAATGATCACAATGCCGCTTGTTCTTGATCATAATGACCCCTGTTTCTGATCACAATACCCCCTGATTAGTGATTACAATGCTCCCGGCTTACTGGTCAAAATGCCAGTTTGTTCCTGATCACAGTGCCCCCTTTTACTGATCACAATGCTGCCTGCTTTGTTTTCAGAATATCCCCTGTTTACACGTCACAGTACCCCTTGTTCACCGATCACAATACCCTTTGCGTACTGATCCCAATGCCCTTTCCTTCATGATCACAATTCTCCTTGCTTCGTAATCACATTCCCTCACCCTTAGTGATTACAATGCTCCCTGCATACTGATCACAATGCCCCTTTCTTCCTTACCACAATGCCCCCTGCTTAGTTATCAGAATGCCCCCTGTTTACACATCACCATACACCTTGTTCACTGATCACAATACCCCTTGCCTACTGATCACATTGCCCTTTGCTTCCTGATCACAATTACCCTGGCTTACTCATCACAATCCCTCATGCTTAGTGATCACAATGCCCGTTCTTTACTGATCACAATGCCACTTGTTCTTGATCATAATGACGCCTGTTTCTGATCACAATACCCCCTGATTAGTGATCACAATGCTCCCGGCTTACTGATCAAAATGCCAGTTTGTTCCTGATCACAGTGCCCCCTTTTACTGATCACAATGCTGCCTGCTTTGTTTTCAGAATATCCCCTGTTTACACGTCACAGTACCCCTTGTTCACCGATCACAATACCCTTTGCGTACTGATCCCAATGCCCTTTGCTTCATGATCACAATTCTCCTTGCTTCCTAATCACATTCCCTCACCCTTAGTGATTACAATGCTCCCTGCATACTGATCATTATACCCCTTTCATCCTTACCACAAAGCCCCCGGCATAGTTATCAGAATGCCCCCTGTTTACACATCACCGTACACCTTGTTCACTGATCACAATACCCCTTGCCAACTGATCACAATGCCCTTTGCTTCCTGATCACAATACCTCTGGCTTCCTGATCACAATTCCCCTTCCTTCCTGATCACAATACCCCCGTTAATGATCACAAAGCGCCTGCTTTGTGATCACAATGCCCGTTCTTTAATGATCACAATGCCGCTTGTTCTTGATCATAATGACCCCTGTTTCTGATCACAATACCCCCTGATTAGTGATTACAATGCTCCCGGCTTACTGGTCAAAATGCCAGTTTGTTCCTGATCACAGTGCCCCCTTTTACTGATCACAATGCTGCCTGCTTTGTTTTCAGAATATCCCCTGTTTACACGTCACAGTACCCCTTGTTCACCGATCACAATACCCTTTGCGTACTGATCCCAATGCCCTTTGCTTCATGATCACAATTCTCCTTGCTTCCTAATCACATTCCCTCACCCTTAGTGATTACAATGCTCCCTGCATACTGATCATTATACCCCTTTCATCCTTACCACAAAGCCCCCTGCATAGTTATCAGAATGCCCCCTGTTTACACATCACCATACACCTTGTTCACTGATCACAATACCCCTTGCCAACTGATCACAATGCCCTTTGCTTCCTGATCACAATACCTCTGGCTTCCTGATCACAATTCCCCTTCCTTCCTGATCACAATACCCCCGTTAATGATCACAAAGCGCCTGCTTTGTGATCACAATGCCCGTTCTTTAATGATCACAATGCCGCTTGTTCTTGATCATAATGACCCCTGTTTCTGATCACAATACCCCCTGATTAGTGATTACAATGCTCCCGGCTTACTGGTCAAAATGCCAGTTTGTTCCTGATCACAGTGCCCCCTTTTACTGATCACAATGCTGCCTGCTTTGTTTTCAGAATATCCCCTGTTTACACGTCACAGTACCCCTTGTTCACCGATCACAATACCCTTTGCGTACTGATCACAATGCCCTTTGCTTCATGATCACAATTATCCTTGCTTCCTAATCACATTCCCTCACCCTTAGTGATTACAATGCTCCCTGCATACTGATCATTATACCCCTTTCTTCCTTACCACAAAGCCCCCTGCTTAGTTATCAGTATGCCCCCTGTTTACACATCACAGTACCCCTTGTTCTCTGATCACAATACCCCTTGCCTACTGCTCACAATGCCCTTTGCTTCCTGATCACAATAACTGTTGTTTCCTGATCACAATTCCCCTTGCTTCCTGATCACAATTCACCTTTCTTCCAAATCACATTGCCCCCTGCATGCTTATCAGAATATCCCGTCTTCACACATCACGTTACCCCTTGTTCCCTGATCGCAATACGCCTTGCCTACTGGTCACACTGCCCTTTGCTTCCTGATCAAAATTCCCCGTGCTTCTTGATCACAATCCCCAATCCTTAGTGATCACAATGCCCCCTGTTACTGATGACACTGCCCCCTGCTTTGTGATCACAATGCACCTTGTTCTTAATCATAATGGCCCATGTTTGTGATCACAATACCACCCAATTAGTGATTACAATGCTCCCTGCTTACTGGTCAAAATGCCCCTTTATTCCTGATCAAAATTCCCCCTTTTAATGATCACAATGACCCCTGCTTACTTTTCAGAATGTCCCCTGGTTACACATCACCATACCCCTTGCCTACTGAACATAATGCCTTTTGCTCCTGAGCACAATACCTCCTGCTTCCTGATCTCAATTCCCCTTACTTCCTGATCACAATCCCCCATCCTTACTGTTCACAATACACCCTGTTACTGATCACAATGACCCTTGCTTTGTGATTACAATGCCCCTTGTTCTTAATCATAATGACCCCTGTTTGTGATCAAAATACAACCTAATTAGTGATTACAATGCTCCCTGGTAACTGGTCAAAATGCCCCTTTCTTTCTGATCACAAAGCGCCTGGTGACTTTTCAGAATGCCCACTGTTTACACATCACAGTACCCCTAGTTGACTGATCACAATATCCCTTCCCAAGTGATCACAATGCCCTTAGCTTCCTGATCACATTACCTCAGCTTCCTGATCAAAATTCCCCTTGCCTACTGATCACAATGCCCTTTGCTTCCTGAAAACAATAACTATTGCTTCCTGATCACATTTCCCCTTGCTTCCTGATCACAATACCCCTGTTACTGATCACAATGCCCCTGCTTTGTGATCACAATGACCCTTTTTTACTGATCACAATGCCGCTTGTTCTTGATCATAATGAACCCTGTTTCTGATCACAATACCCCCTGATGAATGATTACAATGCTCCCTGCTTACTACTCACAATGTTCCTTTCTTCATTATCACAATGCCTTCTGTTTACACATGCAGTACGCATTCTTCATTGATCACAATACCCCTTGCTTACTGATCACAATGCCCTTTGCTTCCTGATCACAATACCTCTTGCTTCGTGATCACAATTCTGCAATTTCCTGTTCACAATTCCCCATCCTTACTGATCACAATGCCCCCTGCTTTGTGATCACAATGCCACTTGCTCTTGATCATAATGACACTTGTTGTGATCACAAACCCCTTCATTAGTGATTACAGTGTTCCCTGCTTTCTGCTCAAAATGCCCCTTTTTTCCTGATCACAATGCCCCCTGCTTTGTGATCACAGTACCCCTTCTTACTGATCACATTGCCCCTTGTTCTTGATCATAATGACCCCTGTTTCTGATCACAATACCTCCTGTATAGTGATTACAATATTCCGTGCTTACTGATCACAATGCCGCTTTCTTCCTGATCACAATGCCCCTGCTTACTTATCAGAATGCCCCCTGTTTACACATCACAGTACCCTTGATCAATTATCACAATACCCCTTGCCTACTGCTCACAATGCTCTTTGCTTCCTGATCACAATGACTCTTGCTTCCTGATCACAATTCCCCTTATTTCCTGATCACAATCCCCCATTCTTACTGATCACAATACCCCCGTTAATGATAACAATGCCCCTGCATTGTGATCACAATGCTCCGTCTTTACTGATCACAATGTCGCTTGTACTTGATCATAATGACCCCTGTTTCTGATCACAATTCCCCCTGAGTAGTGATTACAATGCTCCCTGCTTACTGTTCAAAATACCCATTTGTTCCTGATCACAATGCCCACTTTTCTCATCACAATGCATCCTGCATACTTTTCAGAATATCCCATTCTTACAGAACACAGTACCCCTTATTCACCGATCACAATACCCCTTGCCTACTGATGCCAATGCCCTTTGCTTCCTCATCACAATCCCCCATCCTTAAGGATCACTATGCCCCCTGTTACTGATCACAATGCCCCTGCTTTGTGATCACAATGCCCCTTGTTCTTAATCATAATGACCCCTGTTTTTGATCACAATCCCCCCAAATTAGTGATTATAATGCTCCCTGCTTACTGGTCAAAATGCCCCTTTGTTCCTGATCACAATGCCCCCTTTTACTGATCACAATGCCCACTGCTTACTTTTCAGAATGCCCAATGTTTACACTTCACTGTACCCCTTGTTCACTGATCACAATACCCCTTGCTAACTGATCACAATGCCCTTTGCTTCCTGATCACAATACCTCTGGCTTCCTGATCACAATTCCCCTTCCTTCCTGATCACAATACCCCCGTTAATGATCACAAAGCGCCTGCTTTGTGATCACAATGCCCGTTCTTTAATGATCACAATGCTGCTTGTTCTTGATCATAATGACCCCTGTTTCTGATCACAATACCCCCTGATTAGTGATTACAATGCTCCCGGCTTACTGGTCAAAATGCCAGTTTGTTCCTGATCACAGTGCCCCCTTTTACTGATCACAATGCTGCCTGCTTTGTTTTCAGAATATCCCCTGTTTACACGTCACAGTACCCCTTGTTCACCGATCACAATACCCTTTGCGTACTGATCCCAATGCCCTTTCCTTCATGATCACAATTCTCCTTGCTTCCTAATCACATTCCCTCACCCTTAGTGATTACAATGCTCCCTGCATACTGATCACAATGCCTCTTTCTTCCTTACCACAATGCCCCCTGCTTAGTTATCAGAATGCCCCCTGTTTACACATCACCATACACCTTGTTCACTGATCACAATACCCCTTGCCTACTGATCACAATGCCCTTTGCTTCCTGATCACAATACCTCTGGCTTCCTGATCACAATTCCCCTTCCTTCCTGATCACAATACCCCCGTTAATGATCACAAAGCGCCTGCTTTGTGATCACAATGCCCGTTCTTTAATGATCACAATGTCGCTTGTTCTTGATCATAATGACCCCTGTTTCTGATCACAATACCCCCTGATTAGTGATTACAATGCTCCCGGCTTACTGGTCAAAACGCCAGTTTGTTCCTGATCACAGTGCCCCCTTTTACTGATCACAATGCTGCCTGCTTTGTTTTCAGAATATCCCCTGTTTACACGTCACAGTACCCCTTGTTCACCGATCACAATACCCTTTGCGTACTGATCCCAATGCCCTTTGCTTCATGATCACAATTCTCCTTGCTTCCTAATCACATTCCCTCACCCTTAGTGATTACAATGCTCCCTGCATACTGATCATTATACCCCTTTCTTCCTTACCACAAAGCCCCCTGCTTAGTTATCAGAATGCCCACTGTTTACACATCACCGTACACCTTGTTCACTGATCACAATACCCCTTGCCAACTGATCACAATGCCCTTTGCTTCCTGATCACAATACCTCTGGCTTCCTGATCACAATTCCCCTTCCTTCCTGATCACAATACCCCCGTTAATGATCACAAAGCGCCTGCTTTGTGATCACAATGCCCGTTCTTTAATGATCACAATGTCGCTTGTTCTTGATCATAATGACCCCTGTTTCTGATCACAATACCCCCTGATTAGTGATTACAATGCTCCCGGCTTACTGGTCAAAATGCCAGTTTGTTCCTGATCACAGTGCCCCCTTTTACTGATCACAATGCTGCCTGCTTTGTTTTCAGAATATCCCCTGTTTACACGTCACAGTACCCCTTGTTCACCGATCACAATACCCTTTGCGTACTGATCCCAATGCCCTTTGCTTCATGATCACAATTCTCCTTGCTTCCTAATCACATTCCCTCACCCTTAGTGATTACAATGCTCCCTGCATACTGATCATTATACCCATTTCTTCCTTACCACAAAGCCCCCTGCTTATTATCAGAATGCCCCCTGTTTACACATCACCGTACACCTTGTTCACTGATCACAATACCCCTTGCCTACTGATCACAATGCCCTTTGCTTCCTGATCACAATTACCCTGGCTTACTGATCAAAATCCCTCATGCTTATTGATCACAATGCCCCCTGTTACTGATGAAAATGCCCCCTGCTTTGTGACCACAATGCCCTTTGTTCTTATTTATAATGACCAATGTTTCTGATCATAATACCACCTTATGAGTGATTAAAGTGATCCCTGCTAATTGATCACGATGGCATTTCTTCCTGGTCACAATGCCCCCGGTTTTCACATCACAGTACCCGTTGTTCTCTGATTACAATACCACATGCCTACTGATCACAATGCCCTTTGCTTCCATATCACAATACCTCTTGCTTCCTGATCACAATTCCCCTACTTCCTGATCACAATTCCACATCCTAACTGAGCACAATGCCCCCTGCTTTGTGATCACAAAGCCCCTTGCTCTTGATCATAATGACCCTTGTTTGTGATCACAATACCCCGATTAGTGATTACAATGCTCCCTGCATACTGATCACAATGCCCCTTTCTTCCTGGTCACAATGACCCCTGCTTACTTATCAGAATGCCCCCAGTTTACACATTACAGTACCCCTTGTTCACCTATCACTATACCACTGGCCTATTGATCACAATGTCCTTTGTTTCCTGTTCACAACTCCACATTCTTATTGACCACAATAACCCAGTTACTGATCACAATGCCCCTTTTTTCCTGATCACAATGCCCACTGCTTACTTTTCAGAATGCCCCCTGTTTACACATCACAGTACCCCTTGTTCACTGATCACAATACCCCTTGCCTACTGATCACAATGCCTTTGCTTCCTGTTCACAATCCCTCTTGCTTCCTGATCACAATCCCCCTTGCTTCCTGATCACAATCGCCCATCTTTACTGATCACAATGCCCACTGCATTGTGGTCACAGTGCCCCTTGCTCTTGATCATGAAGACCCCTGTTTCTGATCACAATACCCCTGATTAGTGATTACAATGCTCCCTGCTTACTGATCACAATGACCCTTTCTTCCTGATCACAACGCCCCCTGCTTACTTTTCAGAATGCACCCTGTTTACACATCACAGTACCCGTTGTTCACTGATCACAATACCCCTTGCCTACTGATCACAATGCCCCTTGCTTCCTGATCACAATCCCTCTTGCTTCCTGATCACAATTCCCCATCTTTACTGATCACAATGCCCCCTGCTTTGTGATCACAATGCCCCTTGCTCTTGATCATAATGACCCTTGTTTGTGGTCACAATGCACCCTGAATAGTAATTACAATGCTCCCTGCTTAATGGTCAAAATGCCCCTTTTCTCCTGATCACAAAGCCCCTGCTTAATTATCAGAATGCCCCCTGTTTACACATCACAGTACCCCTTGTTCTCTGATCACAATACCCCTTGCCTACTGCTCACAATGCCCTTTGCTTCCTGATCACAGTAACTCTTGCGTGCTGATCACAATTCCCCTTGCTTCCTGATCACAATTCACCTTTCTTCGTGATCAAATTGCCCCCTGCATGCTTACCAGAATGCCCCGTCTTTACACATCACGTTACCCTTTGTTCCCTGATAGCAATACGCCTTGCCTACTGGTCACAATGCCCTTTGCTTCCTGATCAAAATTCCCCTTGCTTCCTGATCACAATCCCCCATCCTTAGTGATCACAATGCCCCCTGTTACTGATGACAATGCCCCCTGCTTTGTGATCACAATGCCCCTTGTTCTGAATCATAATGGCCCATGTTTGTGATCACAATACCACCCAATTAGTGATTACAATGCTCCCTGCTTACTGGTCAAAATGCCCTTTATTCCTGATCAAAATTCCCCCTTTTAATGATCACAATGACCCCTGCTTACTTTTCAGAATGTCCCCTGTTTACACATCACCATACCCATTGCCTACTGAACACAATGCCTTTTGCTCCTGAGCACAATACCTCTTGCTTCCTGATCTCAATTCCCCATTCTTACTGTTCACAATACCCCCTGTTACTGATCACAATGCCCCTTGCTTTGTGATTACAATGCCCCTTGTTCTTAATCATAATGACCCCTGTTTGTGATCCAAATACCACCTAATTAGTGAATACAATGCTCCCTGGTAACTGGTCAAAATGCCCCTTTCTTTCTGATCACAATGCGCCTGGTGACTTTTCAGAATGCCCCCTGTTTACACATCACAGTACCCCTTGTTGACTACTCACAATATCCCTTCCCAAGTGATCACAATGCCCTTAGCTTCCTGATCACATTACCTAAGCTTCCTGATCAAAATTCCCCTTGCCTACTGATCACAATGCCCTTTGCTTCCTGAAAACAATAACTATTGCTTCCTGATCACAATTACCCTTGCTTCCTGATCACAATACCCCTGTTACTGATCACAATGCCCCTGCTTTGTGATCACAATGACCCTTCTTTACTGATCACAATGCCGCTTGTTCTTGATCATAATGACCCCTGTTTCTGATCACAATACCTCATGTTTAGTGATTACAATATTCCGTGCTTACTGCTCACAATGCCCTTTGGTTCCTGATCACAATGCCTCTTGCTTCCTGATCACAATTCCCCTTATTTCCTGATCACAATCCCCCATCCTTACTGATCACAATACCCCCGTTAATGATAACAATGCCCCTGCATTGTGATCACAATGCCCCGTTTTTACTGATCACAATGTCGCTTGTACTTGATCATAATGACCCCTGTTTCTGATCACAATTCCCCCTGAGTAGTGATTACAATGCTCCCTGCTTACTGGTCAAAATGCCCATTTGTTCCTGATCACATTGCCCCCTTTTATGATCACAATGCATCCTGCATAGTTTTCAGAATATCCCCTGTTTACAGACCACAGTACCCCTTATTCACCGTTCACAATACCCCTTGCCTACTGAGGCCAATGCCCTTTGCTTCCTCATCACAATCCCTCATCCTTAAGGATCACTATGCCCCCTGTTACTGATCACAATGCCCCTGCTTTGTGATCACAATGCCCCTTGTTCTTAATCATAATGAACCCTGTTTTTGATCACAATCCCTCCAAATTAGTGATTATAATGCTCCCTGCTTACTGGTCAAAATGCCCCTTTGTTCCTGATCACAATGCCCCCTTTTACTGATCACAATGCCCACTGCTTACTTTTCAGAATGCCCCCTGTTTACACATCACAGTACTCCTTGATCACTGATCACAATACCCCTTGGCAACAGATCACAATACCCATTGCTTCCTGATCACAATACCTCTGGCTTCCTGATCACAATTCCCCTTCCTTCCTGATCACAATACCCCCGTTAATGATCACAAAGCACCTGCTTTGTGATCACAATGCCTGTTATTTACTGATCACAATGCCGCTTGTTCTTGATCATAATGACCCCTGTTTCTGATCACAATACCCCCTGATTAGTGATTACAATGCTCCCGGCTTTCTGGTCAAAATTCCAGTTTGTTCCTGATCACAGTGCCCCCTTTTACTGAACACAGTGCTGCCTGCTTAGTTTTCAGAATATCCCCTGTTTACACGTCACAGTACCCCTTGTTCACCGATCACAATAACCTTTGCCTACTGATCACAATGCCCTTTGCTTCATGATCACAATTCTCCTTGCTTTCTGATCACATTCCTTCACACTTAGTGATTACAATGCTCCCTGCATACTGATCACAATGCCCCTTTCTTCCTTACCACAATGCCCCCTGCTTAGTTATCAATGCCCCCTGTTTACACATCACCGTACACCTTGTTCACTGATCACAATACCCCTTGCCTACTGATCACAATGCCCTTTGCTTCCTGATCACAATTACCCTGGCTTACTGATCACAATCCCTCATGCTTAGTGATCACAATGCCCCCTGTTACTGATGAAAATGCCGCCTGCTTTGTGATCACAATGCCCCTTGTTCTTAATCATAATGACCACTGTTTCTGCTCATAATACCACCTTATGAGTGACTAAAGTGATCCCTGCTAATTGATCACGATGGCATTTCTTCCTGGTCACAATGCCCCCTGTTTACGCATCACAGTACCCGTTGTTCACTGATTACAATACCCCATGCCTACTGATCACAATGCCCTTTGCTTCCTGATCACAATACCTCTTGCTTCCTGATCACAATTCCCCTACTTCCTGATCACAATTCCACATCCTAACTGAGCACAATGTCCCCTGCTTTGTGATCACAAAGCCCCTTGCTCTTGTTCATAATGACCCTTGTTTGTGATCACAATACACCAATTAGTGATTACAATGCTCCCTGCATACTGATCACAATGCCCCTTTCTTCCTGATCACAATGACCCCTGCTTACTTATCAGAATGCCCCCAGTTTACACATCACAGTATCCATTGTTCACCTATCACTATTCCCCTTGCCTACTGATCACAATGTCCTTTGTTTCCTGATCACAACTCCACATTCTTATTGATCACAATAACCCAGTTACTGATCACAATGCCCCTTTTTTCCTGATCACAATGCCCACTGCTTACTTTTCAGAATGCCCCCTGTTTACACATCACAGTACCCCTTGTTCACTGATCACAATACCCCTTGCCTACTGATCACAATGCCTTTGCTTCCTGATCACAATCTCTATTGCTTCCTGATCACTATTCCCCTTGCTTCCTGATCACAATCTCCCATCTTTACTGATCACAATGCCGACGGCATTGTGATCACAGTGCCCCTTGCTCTTGATCATGAAGACCCCTGTTTCTGATCACAATACCCCTGATTAGTGATTACAATGCTCCCTGCTTACTGATCACAATGACCCTTACTTCCTGATCCCAACGCCCCCTGCTTACTTTTCAGAATGAACCCTGTTTACACATCACAGTACCCGTTGTTCACTGATCACAATACCCCTTGCCTACTGATCACAATGCCCCGTGCTTCCTGATCACAATCCCTCTTGCTTCCTAATCACAAATCCCCTTACTTCCTGATCACAATTCCCCATCTTTACTGATCACAATGCCCCCTGCTTTGTGATCACAATGCCCCTTGCTCTTGATCATAATGACCCTTGTTTGTGGTCACAATGCACCCTGAATAGTAATTACAATGCTCCCTGCTTAATGGTCAAAATGCCCCTTTTCTCCTGATCACAATGCCCCTGCTTTCTTATCAGAATGCCCCCTGTTTACACATCACAGTACCCCTTGTTCCCTGATCGCAATACTCCTTGCCTACTGGTCACAATGCCCTTTGCTTCCTGATCAAAATTCCCCTTGCTTCCTGATCACAATCCCCCATCCTTAGTGATCACAATGCCCCCTGTTACTGATGACAATGCCCCCTGCTTTGTGATCACAATGCCCCTTGTTCTGAATCATAATGGCCCATGTTTGTGATCACAATACCACCCAATTAGTGTTTACAATGCTCCCTGCTTACTGGTCAAAATGCCCCTTTATTCCTGATCAAAATTCCCCCTTTAATGATCACAATGACCCCTGCTTACTTTTCAGAATGTCCCCTGGTTACACATCACAATACCCCTTGCCTACTGAACACAATGCCTTTTGCTCCTGAGCACAATACCTCCTGCTTCCTGATCTCAATTCCCCTTACTTCCTGATCACAATCCCCCATCCTTACTGTTCACAATACCCCCTGTTACTGATCACAATGACCCTTGCTTTGTGATTACAATGCCCCTTGTTCTTAATCATAATGACCCCTGTTTGTGATCAAAATACAACCTAATTAGTGATTACAATGCTCCCTGGTAACTGGTCAAAATGCCCCTTTCTTTCTGATCACAATGCGCCTGGTGACTTTTCAGAATGCCCCCTGTTTACACATCACAGTACCCCTTGTTGACTGATCACAATATCCCTTCCCAAGTGATCACAATGCCCTTAGCTTCCTGATCACATTACCTCAGCTTCCTGATCAAAATTCCCCTTGCCTACTGATCACAATGCCCTTTGCTTCCTGAAAACAATAACTATTGCTTCCTGATCACAATTACCCTTGCTTCCTGATCACAATACCCCTGTTACTGATCACAATGCCCCTGCTTTGTGATCACAATGACCCTTCTTTACTGATCACAATGCCGCTTGTTCTTGATCATAATGAACCCTGTTTCTGATCACAATACCCCCTGATGAATGATTACAATGCTCCCTGCTTACTACTCACAATTTCCCTTTCTTCCTGATCACATTGTCCCCTGTTTACACATGTAGTACGCGTTCTTCATTGATCACAATACCCTTGCGTACTGATCACAATGCCCTTTGCTTCCTGATCACAATACCTCTTGCTTCGTGATCACAATTCCGCTATTTCCTGTTCACAATTCCCCATCCTTGCTGATCACAATGCCCCCTGCTTTGTGATCACAATGCCACTTGCTCTTGATCATAATGACACTTGTTGTGATCACAAACCCCTTCATTAGTGATTACAATGCTCCCTGCTTTCTGCTCAAAATGCCCCTTTTTTCCTGATCACAATGCCCCCTGCTTTGTGATCACAATACCCCTTATTTACTGATCATATTGCCGCTTGTTCTTGATCATAATGACCCCTGTTTCTGATCACAATACCTCCTGTATAGTGATTACAATATTCCGTGCTTACTGATCACAATGCCGCTTTCTTCCTGATCACAATGCCCTTGCTTACTTATCAGAATGCCCCCTGTTTACACATCACAGTACCCTTGATCAATTATCACAATACCCCTTGCCTACTGCTCACAATGCTCTTTGCTTCCTGATCACAATTCCCCTTACTTCCTGATCAAAATCCCCCATTCTTACTGATCACAATACCCCGTTACTGATCCCAATGCCCCCTGCATTGTGATCACAATGCCCCTTGTTTTTTTATCACAATGCCCCTTGTTCTTGAGCATAATGCCCCTTGTTTCTGATCACAATACCCCCTGATTTGTGATTAGAATGCTCCCTGCTTACTGATCACAATGCCCCATTCTTCCTGATCAAAATGCCCCCTTTTACTGTCCACAATGCCCCCTGCTTACTTTTCAGAATGCCCCCTGTTACACATCACAGTACTTCTTGTTCGCTGATCACAATACCCCTTGCCTACTTCTCACAATGCCCTTTGCTTCCTGATCACAATGCCTCTTCCTTCCTGATCACAATTCCCCTTGCTTCCTGATCACAATCCCCCATCTTTAGTGATCACAATGCCCCGTGTTACTGATCACAATACCCCCTGCTTTGTGATCACAATGCCCCTTGTTGTTAATCATAAAGACCACTGTTTCTGATAACAATACCCCCTGATGAGTGATTAAAATGCTCCCTGCTTACTGATCACAATGGCCCTTTCTTCCTGATCACATTGCCCCCTGTTTACACATCACAGTACGCATCGTTCACTGATCAAAATACCCCTTGCCTACTGATCACAATGCCCTTTGTTTCCTGATCACAATAACTGTGGCTTCCTGATCACAATTGCCCTTGCGTCCTGATCACAATCCCCCATCCTTACTGATCACAATACCCCCGATACTGATCTCAGTGCCCCCTGTTTAATTTTCAGAATACACCCTGTTTACACATCACATACCTCTTGTAAACTGATCACGATAGCCCTTGGTAATGATCACAATGCCCTTTGCTTCCTGATCACAATGTATCTTGCTTCCTGATCACAATACCCTGGGTTCCTGATCACAATCCCCCATTCTTCCTGATCGCAATGCCCCTTGCTCTTGATAATAATGACCCTTGTTTGTGGTCACAATGAACCCTGAAGAGTAATTACAATGCTCCCTGCTTAATGGTCAAAATGCCCCTTTTCTCCTGATCACAATGCCCCTGCTTACTTATAAGGATGCCCCCTGTTTACCCATCACAATACCCCTTGTTCTTTGATCACAATACCCCTTGCCTACTGCTCACAATGCCCTTTTCTTCCTGATCACAATAACTCTTGCGTCCTGATCACAATTCCCTTGCTTCCTGATCACAATTCCCCATTCTTCCTGATCACCATACCCCCATTACTGATCACAATGCCCCTTTCTTCCTGATCAAAATGCCCCCTGCTTACTTATCTGAATACCCCCTATTTACACATCACATTACCCCTTTTTCACTGTAAACAATACCTCTTGCATACTGATAACAATGCTCTTTGCTTCCTGATCACATTCCCCCATCCTTAATGAAAACAATGCCCCCATTACTGATCACAATGCCCACTGCTTTGTGATCACAATGCCCCTTGTTTACTGGTCAGAATGCAGCTTCTTCCCGATCATAATGACCCCTGTTTCTGATCACAATACCCCTTGATTAGTGAATAAAATGCTCCCTGCAAGTGATCACAATTACACTTTCTTCCTGATCACATTGCCCCCTGCTTGCTTATCAGAATGCCCCGTCTTTTCACATCACGGTACCTGATCACAATACCACTTGCCTACTGATCACAAGGCCCTTAGCTTCTTGATCACCATTCCCCTTGCTTCCTGATCACAATCCCCCATCCTTAGTGATCACAATGCTCCCTGTTACTGATCACAATGCCCATTGCTCTGTGATTACAATGCCCTTTGTTCTTAATCATAATGACCACTGTTAGTGATCACAATACCACCTAATTAGTGATACAATGCTCCCTGGTAACTGGTCAAAATGCCCCTTTTTTCTTTTTCACATTGCCCCATGTTTACACATCAAACTACTCCTTGTTACCTGATCACAATACCCCTTGCCTAATGATCACAATGCCCTTTGCTTCATGATTACAATTCCCCTTGCTTGCTCATCACAATCCCCATTCTTAGTGATCACAATGCCCCATACTTTGTGATCACAATGCCCCTTGCTCTTGATCATAATGAACCTTGTTTGTGATCACAATACCCCCTGATTAGTGATTAAAATTCTCCCTGCTTGCTGATCCCACTGCCCCTTTCTTCCTGATCACATTGCCCCCTGTTTGCTTATCAGAATGCCCCGTCTTACACATCACGGTACCTGATCACAATACCCCTTGCCTACTGATCACAATGCCCTTTGCTTCCTGATCACAATTCCTCTGGCTTCCTGATCACAATTCCCCTAGTTTCCTGATCACAGTCCCCCATTCTTACTGATCACAATACACCTCACGACGGCTTTCTCCACTCAGGGCAATGCACGTCCTTGGCACCGCAGAACAAGGACTCAAGGAAAACCGTCTGTCTCCCTGCAAGTGTGCATCGAGTCACCCACTCTGTCTGTTGCTGGACCAAGGACCAAGGGATGTATCACATGACCCACCCTAACGAAGGCCCCTGTCTTCGTTGCTGTGCCCCTCGTTCGCAATCTCCCCCAATGCACGGTAATCCTCCATCCTACCTAGGACTCCCATCACACAGGGGAAAAGAGCCGGACCAAAACAGCAGACTCAACTATGGAGAAAAACACCAACACCCCTGTGAGTCGTGTGAGGCCTCTGACTGCAGGAAAGAAGACCTCTATGGGAAAAGCTCAGAGGCACGTGACCCACGCACAGAGAGTACCTGCTACTACAACTTGTCGCCCCAAGGAGGAAATCTGGGTGAGGCTCCGAGCACCATCGCACTGCTGGGGCCCTGGCGGCATGCACTTAGTCACCACCATGATTGCCACCGACAGGGCACCGCCTCCTCACAGAACCTCAGTCCCCGGCACGACCACACTCCAATGTGTAAGCTTCCACCTCAACACAGCCTCGGTGTGACTGTCTCAGAGTGTTTCCCAGGGTGAGTGGCCATCCCATGGCTGTCAAGCTCTGGGTCTTGGATGCTATGCTCCCCCTCCCATTCCTTCTCCCTGTTTCTCCTTCTGTCATTTTGTCTGCGGGTCTCTCTCGCTCCCTGTGTGTCTCATTCTGTTGCCCCTTCAGTGGCCTTCCTTTATTGGCTCTTACCTCAGTTGTTCAGAGGATTTGATGTGTCAGGGGAAGTTGGAGTCCCCCTCTCCTGTGGCGAGACCTAGGTCAGGTTTATTTGTACCAGAAGAGGTTGTAGGTGTTGTGCTATTGCGGGGGCACAGAGCCTCATTGATTCACTCATAGGGGCTGGTTTTGGTCTCCCTTCCCTTCTGCATTAGGTGGGGAATGGGACAACTTGGTCACCCTAAATGAACTAGGGTCTTCTTTCCCTTTTATGTCTGGTAGGCATGGTGGACCATTCCTCAACCAAGAGGGTCTTGGGTCCCTGGCGAGCTGCTGGGCAAGCTGAAGGCCTGGGTAAACTTTTCTATCAGGAGGCCCTTGTAACCATAGCTTTCATGGGCGGGATACTTCCTCTTCCAAGAAAGCCAACGGTTTGAGGCATTGTGCACAACAAACAGGGTCCTGGGTTCACTCCCTCTGCAAGAAGGGCCAGGAGTCTCAAGTGCCACTCACTGTCTGGCACCTAGGGAGCGGGTGGCAAATCACCATCCTTTTGCCAGTAGTGCCTAGTGTCCATGTTGTCCCACTTGCATGAGCTCTGGGGCATCGGTCTCCCGCCTTTGGCAGGGAAACTTGTGATATGCACACTGCTGATGGGTGGCCAAGGTCTCCACCCTCTGTCAGGATGTTCTGGGTTCCTGACAACCCACTCAAGCTGTTTCTCCTTTCTCACACAGAAAGGGCTAGGGCCGCATTATTCCACTCAAGCTAGGTGGCGGGCCGATTACCTCCTCTCCAACAATGTGTCTGGGACCGATAATTTGCATTCAGGTGGGGTCTTTTTTTCCTAACAGTTGAGGCTAGGGTCCTGTGGCCTTGCTTACTAGACCATCATAAATACGTTTCCCATTGCCTAGAGAGTCTGGGGACACCGGGCTATGCTGACTTTCAAACTTCAGGTCCAACTGTCTGTCAGGCAGGGTCATACATTGCATGCGACCTGCTCAAATGGAAATGGGGGCCGTGTTCCTTCCAACCAGCAGAATGGCCTGCGGAACTTCATGCCCTGACAGTGTCCCATCCTACTTTCAAGGCAGCCTTAGCACCTGGTGGCCTCTCATGTTATCAGGACAATGAAACAAGTCCTCTCATTGAGCATTTCATCATCAAAATAATAATTGAAAGTTGCGTCACCTAGAAAAAAAACTGGTGTCGCAGAATGGATAAAAGACACCAAAAAAATAATACATATGCTTCCCACAAATGTCACTCCATATCGAAAGACACACAGAGACTTAAAGTGAAGGGATGGAAAAAGATACGTTTTACCAATGGAAATGGGGAAATAAAAAGCTGGGGAAACAATACTCAGATAACATAGACTTTAAAACAAAAGCTATAACAAGGGACAAAAAGTACATGTCATATTGATAAAACCATCAATCCAACAAGAGGATTAGACTCTTCTAATCATATACATGGCACAAGTAGGACCTACTAACACTGAAAGCAAACATGGTGAGTCATAAATGAAGACATTGAGAGTCATAGTAGGGGATGATGACATGCAAGTACATCATCCAGACAGAAAATCAACCAAGAAACAATGGAATTAAAGAACTTAAATTGATATTTGTAGACCATCTCACCCCTTATCCGAACAATATACTTTCCCTTCAAGGGCACACGGGACATTTTCCACAATAGGTCACATGTTTGACCGTGAAACATATCTCCATAGATACAAGAAGACTGAAATGGTACCAAGCATCTTCTCTGGTATCTAACTAGAAATCAAATGCAAGAAAATAATCGGAAAACACACAGAGGCATGGGATCTAAGCAACATGCTACTCAATGGGTCAGCAATGTCATCAAGGAAGAAATGAAAAAATACCTTGAGGCTAAAGTAAGTGAAAACACAATGTTCCCAAATGTATGCACACAGCGAAAGCAGTCCTAAGAAGCAATTTCAGAGCAATAGAGGCCTACCTCCAGAAAGAAGAAAATTCTCTAATAAACAGTCTATTCTTACAACTGAGGGACCTTCAAAAAGAAGACTGAGCAAACCCTCTACCATCCTCCCCCTCCCCACCAACACTCACATAAACACACACACACACACACACACACACACACGCACGCACACACACACAAAGCAATGAGAGGGCAGATGACAGTCAGTGTGAGATCAGCGTGGTTGTCTAACCTGGCCTGGTGTGCCCTTTGCCTTCCTGTGTTATATTATTGACCTCTGAAACAACGGCCAGAAGAATCTTGTGTGAGACCTAAATCAGAGTCTAAAACATGGGTAAAGTTTCACCATTTCGGCTTTCCTGAGGCCAGTGCCTGAGGCCGCTAGGCCGCATCATGGAAACATGGTACTATTTCCAGCATCTCCATCACAGTGAGCTGGGAAAGGGCTTCATTATGATGTGGTTGCCTGGTTACCAGGGTTCCAAGTTCTTTTAAGCTTTATGACCAGGAAGTGAGATCACAGACTGGGGTCTCCTCTGTGAACTTCTTTCTCATACAAACACTTCCCAAAGTCCCTCTGGGTTAGGGATTGCTCACCCTACCTCACAAAACAAGTCCACGCCCAGTTACACTAACACTGACCATGCCACAGTTTCAGGACAACCTGTGTGCAGCCGCGGCCATGGCTTTGAGGACCCAGAGCTTGGTTCAGAGCTGGCTTGCGCTCCTCACCAGTGATGTGACTCTGAGCAGCATGTGCTGTCAGGGCCTCCGCAGTTTTCCCATGTGCATAGTACAGGTCGTTCTAGCATTTCCACCTCAAAATGTCATCACATTATGAACACGTGTAGTTCCTAGAAACCCTGGGCTGTGGTCACCTGTTGTCGGGTGCAGACCTGACCGATGACGTTTGTGCTGAACAGAGGTCAGAACACAGCCAACGGGCTGCATCTGATCTGGCACCTAGGGACGCACATTGGTTTCCTGCCTCTATCTCAAAAGGGCTGTAATGAAATCCATTTCCAACACAGTCCCCTCTGGCACTGAACTTTCGAGGGACTCCATTATGTTGAGACTTGGGGCCAAGCACCTATCTCGGCCTGCGTGTGGGGCGGCCCCTCCATGGCTCCCAGGGTGCCTGCTTCCATGTCACACATCTCTGCGTGAGCCCCGCCTTTTGAGAATTGGCATTGTTTGGGACCCTTTTCTAAGGAATAGGGAAAAGAAAATGTTGGGGCGTCATTTCCAGAATGAGTAATGGAAAGTTTATGACTCTGCCGGCTCCCTCTTTCTCTCTTTATCTGTCTCTCTGTGTCTCTAAGTGACTTGTTTTCTATTCCTAGATCACTGTCTCTGTATGCGATGCTGTGTCTGTCTCACACTCGGTCTCTTCATGCTTCTGGTTCTCTCTTTCAGTGTGGTGTGTGTGCATGTCTGAGTGTGTGTGTCTGTGGGTGTGTGTGTTTCTTTATCTGTATGTCTCTCGCACTGTCTACCTGTCGTGCATCTCTCTTCATATCGCACTCCTTCTATGTCTATCTCTTCAATTTCTTCCCTTTGTCCTTCTCTCATTCAGTCTGTCTCCCTCTGCCTCGGTCTTGCTTTCTCTCTAGCCATCTGTCATTATAACGCTCAGAAAAAAGGGTTTGGAGAGGTGATGTATAGGAAAATATCATGTGAGTGTGGGGGTCCTGTTCATAGCGTGGGAAAAGTGGACGTCAGTGTATAGAAGGGTGGCATTGCTGTGGGCCCGATGAACCCTGATGGTGCTTTTGGCATCCCGTGACTATGGCCGGTCACACTGGCAAGCAGTTCGGGTCAGAGCCAGTGACAAGGCACTTGTTGGTGCAAGTCCCGGGGCCAGGGCCGATATGCCCATGCCTGGAATCCCAGGGTTCTGACAGTCCCCAAGCCTCAGTTGCCCCGAACAAGGGACTGCAGATTAGCCAGTTGTGTGTGTGGAGGCAAGCCATCCAGGGCCTGGAGAGTTCCGGCAGGCCAGCACTAGCAGTACTGTGTGACCGCCAGGGGAGCATCAGTGGCCAGCGGTGCCCCTGACATGGCCAATGAAGAAGGCTCACTGCAAGCCTGTAATGGCCACTACTCACGGCAGCAGCTTCCGGATCAGCGGTTGGGGAAACGGCGAAACGTGCAGCATGGGATGATGAGGTTGGTGGAGAGTGCTCTCTGGCACACACGCTAAGTGAGAGCACCCAGCATGGTGATGCACACATAACAGGCCGGCCGGAAGGGGTCCCCTTGGGCAAACAATGTCAAGTCCCTGTGCCTATGGGAATCCCACCCTGAATTAGATGATGTCGTCTGATCCCGGAACGTAAGCATGATCGGGTCTGGTTAGTTCTTGCATGAGGACCTGTTGGAATACCACGTCCTACAGGCTTTTGCCTTCCCCTACTGTTGCCGCCACCCCACGATGGGCTCCATTGCAATACCTCCTGCCTGTTGCCGCTCTTCCGCCGCTCAACCCGCTGCTGGTCCCCAGGCTATCGGCGAACTCGCCGCCCTGCCCTACAGCCTCACAACCCCAACCACATGTCGACGCCCGCTGGCTGGTGCTCCTTCAGCTCTCTCCCTGCTCCTGCCCACAAGCTAGCAGCTCCCAGCCATTTGGGGCAATCACCGACATCCGCAATGCCCTGGACCAGGGCTTTCCACTACGCATGTCTCCACCTTCGCTGCATCACTTCACAGCGGCTTTCTCCAGTCAGGGCAATGCACGTCCTTGGCACCACAGTCCAAGGACTCAAGGAAAACCGTCTGTCTCCCTGCAAGTGTGCATTGAGTCACCCACTCTGTCTGTCCCTCGACCCAGGACCAAGGGATGTATCACATGACCCACCATAACGAAGGCCCCTTTCTTCGCTGCTGTGCCCCTCGTTCGCAATCTCCCCCAATGCACGGTAATCCTCCATCCTACCTAGGACTCCCATCACACAGGGGAAAAGAGCCGGAACAAAACAGCAGACTCAACTATGGAGAAAAACACCAACATCCCTGTGAGTCGTGTGAGGCCTCTGACTGCAGGACAGAAGACCTCTATGGGAAAAGCTGAGTGGCACGTGACCCACGCACAGAGAGTACCTGCTACTACAACTTGTCGCCCCAAGGTCGAAATCTGGGTGAGGCTCCGAGCTCCATAGCACTGCTGGGACCCTGGCGGCATGCACTTAGTCACCACCGTGATTGCCACCGACAGGGCACCGCCTCCTCACAGAACCTCAGTCCCCGGCACGACCACACTCCAATGTGTAAGATTCCACCTCAACACAGCCTCGGTGTGACAGTCTCAGTGTGTTTCCCAGGGTGAGCGGCCATCCCATGGCTGTCAAGCTCTGGGTCTTGGATGCTATGCTCCCCCTCCCATTCCTTCTCCCTGTGTCTCCTTCTGTCATTTTGTCTTTGGTCTCTCTCGCTCCCTGTGTGTCTCTCTCTGTTGCCCCTTCAGTGGCCTTCTTTTATTGGCTCCTGGCTCAGTTGTTCAGAGGATTTGATGTGTCAGGGGTTGTTGGAGCCCCCTCTCCTGTGGCGAGACCTAGGCCAGGTTTATTTGTACCAGAAGAGGTTGTAGGTGTTGTGCTATTGCGGGGGCACAGAGCTTCATTGATTCACTCATAGGGGCTGGTTTTGGTCTCCCTTCACTTCTGCATTAGGTGGGGAATGGGTCAACTTGGTCACCCTAAATGAACTGGAGTCTTCTTGCCCTTGTATGTCTGGTAGGCATGGTGGACCATTCCTCATCCACGAGGGTCTTGGGTCCCTGGCCAGCTGCTGGGCGAGCTGAAGGCCTGGGTAAACTTTTCTATCAGGAGGCCCTTGTGACCATAGCTTTCATGGGCGTGATACTTCCTCTTCCAAGAAAGCCACCGCTTTGAGGCGTTGTGCACAACAAACAGGGTCCTGGGTTCACTCCCTCTGCAAGAAGGGTCAGGAGTCTCAAGTGCCACTCACAGTCTGGCAGCGAGGGGGAAGGTGACAAGTCACCATCCGTTTGCCATTAGGGCCTGGTGTCCATGTTGCCCCACTTGCACGAGCTGTGGGGAATCCGTCTCCTGCCTTTGGCAGGGAAACTTGTGATTTGCACGCTGCTGGTAGGTGGCCAAGGTCTCCAACCTCTGTCAGGATGTTCTGGCTTCCTGACAACCCACTGAAGCTGTTTCTCCTTTCTCAGTCAGAAAGGGCTAGGGCCGCATTGTACCACTCAAGCCAGGTGGCGGCCCGATTACCTCCTCTCCAACAAAGTGTCTGTGAATCATAATTCGCATTCAGGCGGGGTCATTTTTTCCTACCAGTTGAGGCTAGGGTCCTCTGGCCTTGCTAACCAGACCAGCATAAATACCTTTCCCATTGACTAGAGAGTCTGGAGAGCCTGGGCTATGCTGACTTTCAAACTTCAGGTGCCACTGTCTGTCAGGCAGGGTCATACATTGCATGCGACCTGCTCAAATGGAAATGGGGGCCGTGTTCCTTCCAACCAGCAGAATGGCCTGCGGAACTTCATGCCCTGACAGTGTCCCATCCTACTTCCAAGGCAGCCTTAGCACCTGGTGGCCTCTCATGTTATCAGGACCATGCAACAAGTCCTCTCATTGAGCATTTCATCATCAAAATAATGATTGAAAGTTGTGTTACCTAGAAAAAAACCTGGCGTCGCAGAATGGAAAAAAGAAACTAAAAAAATAATACATATGCTTCCCACAAATGTCACTCCATATCGAAAGACACACAGAGACTGAAAGTGAAGGGATGGAAAAAATACGTTTTACCAATGGAAATGGGGAAATAAAAAGCTGGGGAAACAATACTCAGATAACATAGACTTTAAAACAAAAGCTATAACAAGTGACAAAGAGTACATGTCATATTGATAAAACCATCAATCCAACAAGAGGATGGCACTCTTCTAATCATATACATGGCACACGTAGGACCAACTAACACTGAAAGCAAACATGGTGAGTCATAAATGAAGACATTGTGAGTCATAGTAGGGGATGATGACATGCAAATACATCATCCAGACAGAAAATCAACCAAGAAACAATGGAATTAAAGGACTTAAATTGATATTTGTAGATCATCTCACCCCTTATCCGAACAATATACATTCCTTTCAAGGGCACACGGGACATTTTCCACAATAGGTCACATGTTAGACCCTCAAACATATCTCCATAGATACAAGAAGACTGAAATGGTACCAAGCATCTTCTCTGGTATCTACCTAGAAATCAATTGTAAGAAAATAATGGGAAAACACACAGAGGCATGGGATCTAAGCAACATGCTACTCAATGGGTCAGCAATGTCATCAAGGAAGAAATGAAAAAATACCTTGAGGCTAAAGTAAGTGAAAACACAATGTTCCCAAATGTATGCACACAGCGAAAGCAGTCCTAAGAAGCAATTTCAGAGCAATAGAGGCCTACCTCCAGAAAGAAGAAAATTCTCTAAGAAACTGTCTATTCTTACAACTGAGGGACCTTCAAAAAGAAGACTGAGCAAACCCTCTACCATTCTCCCCCTCCCCACCAACACTCACATAAACACACACACACACACACACACACACACACACACGCATGCACACACACACAAAGCAATGAGAGGGCAGATGACAGTCAGTGTGAGATCAGCGTGGTTGTCTAACCTGGCCTGGTGTGCCCTTTGCCTTCCTGTGTTATATTATTGACCTCAAACAACGGCCTGAAGAATCTTGTGTGAGACCTAAATCAGAGTCTAAAACATGGGTAAAGTTTCACCATTTCGGCTTTCCTGAGGCCAGTTCCTGAGGCCGCTAGGCCGCATCATGGAAACATGGTACTATTTCCAGCATCTCCATCACAGTGAGCTGGGAAAGGGCTTCATTATGATGTGATTGCCTGGTTACCAGGGTTCCAAGTTCTTTTAAGCTTTATGACCAGGAAGTGAGATCAGAGACTGGGGTCTTCTCTGTGAAATTCTTCCTCATACAAAAACTCCCCAAAGTCCTAATCTTAAACTAAATCTTACCTGTACCTTGACCCTAACCCTAACCATACCAGTCTCTAACCCTGACTCTAACTTTAAACCTGTTTCTAACCCTAACCCTAACCATAAACATATCCCTATCCCTGTGCCTGACCCTATCCCTTCCCTAATCCGAGGCCACCCTAACTCTAACACTAACCCCAGCCCTAAATTGAAACCTAAAACTAAACTCAACTCCAAACCTAACCCTAACACTGTCCCTAACCCTAACCCTAACCCTAACACTAAGCCTGTCACTAACACTAACACTATCACTCAACCTAATCTGCTTGTAACCATAACGCTAATCTTACCTTAACTCTGACTCTAATATTAACCCTAACCCTAACACTGTCGCTAAACCTAAGTCTGACCCTTACCATCTCTCCACCCTTAACTCTAACCCTCACCCTGTCAGTAACCCTGTCCCTAAATCTAAACTTAAGCATCAGACAAAACCTAAACTTAACTATAACCCTAACACTAAACTTAACCATGTCCCAAACCCTAATCCTGTCCCTAACCCTAATCCTAATCCTAACCCTATACCCTAACCATAAACCTAACCCTAAACCTAACGCTAACCCTAACCCTAAACCCTAAACCCTAAACCCTAAACCTAACCCTAACTTTATACCTAAACCCTAACCATAACCCTAACCCTAACCCGAACCCTAACCCTAACCCTAAACCTAATCCTGACTCTAACACTCACTGTGTCCCTAACCTATCCCTGCCCCTGTAGCTAACCCTTTTCCTAACCCAAAAGCTAAATCTAAATGTATCCCTAGACCTAACTCTAAATGGGGCCCTAACACTATTCCCAACTCTGTACCTAACCCTAATCCTAACACGAACCCTACCCCTAACGCTAACCTTAACCCTAACACTGCCTCTAATATTAACCCTAACCCTAACACTGTCGCTAAACCTAACTCTGACCCTTACCGTCTCTCCAACCTTAACTCTAACCTTCACACTGTCACTAACCCTGTCCCTAAACCTAAACTTAAGCATCAGACAAAACCTAAACTTAATATAACCCTAACTCTAAACGTAACCATGTCCCAAACCCTAATCCTGTCCCTAACCCTAAACCTAATGCTAACCCTAACCCTAACCCTAACTCTAAACCCTAAACGCTAACCTTAACCCTAACCCTAACCCTAAACCGTAACCCTATCACTAACCTTATCCCTAAAACCTAACCCTAACCCTAACCGTAACCCTAACCCTAACCCTAACCCTACCCCTAAACACTAACTCTAACCCTAACCCTAACCCTAACACAAAACCTAACCATGTCTCAAACCCTAATCCTGTACCTAACCCTAACCCTAAAACCTAAACACTAACCCTAACCCTATGCCTAACGCTAACGCTAACCCTAACCCTAATCCTAAACCCTAACCCTAACCCTAAACCCTAACCCTAACCCTAACCCTAACACTGTCGCTAAACCTAACTCTGATCCTTACTGTCTCTCTAACCTTAACTCTAACCCTCACCCTGTCACTAACCCTGTCCCTAAACTTATCCTTAAACATCAGCCAAAACCTAAATTTAACTATAACCTAAAACTAAACTTAACATGTCCCAAAACCGAATCTTGTCCATAACCCTAAACTTAACCCTAACCTAACACTAACCCTAAACCTGAAACCCTAACCCTAACCCTAACCCTAACCCTAACCTTAATACTGTACCTAAACTTAACCCTAATGCTAACCCTAACCCTAACCCTAACCCGAAACCCTAAACCCTAACCCGAACCCTAACCCTAACCCTAAACCCTAACCCTAACTCTATCCCAAAACCCTAACCCTAAACCTAAACCCTAACACTAAACCTAACCCTAACCCTTACCCTAACCTAAACCTAACCCTAACCCTAACACTGTCGCTAAACCTAACTCTGACCCTTACCGTCTCTCTATCTTTAACTCTAACCCTCACCCTGTAACTAACCCTGTCCCTAAACCTAACCTTAACCATTAGCCAAAACCTAAACTTAACTATAACCCTAACACTAAACCTAAACATGTCTCAAACCCGAATCGTGTACCTAACCCTAACCCTAACGCTAACCCTAACCATAAACACTAAACCCTAACCCTAACCCTAACCCTAACCCTAACCCTAACCCTAAACACTAAACCTTAACACTAACCCTAACCCTAAAGCCTAAACCCTAACTCTAACCCTAACCCTAACCCTAAACCCTAAACCCTAACCTTAACCCTAACCCTAAATCTAAACCGTAACCCTAACCCTAACCCTATCCCTAAAACCTAACCCTAACCCTAACCCTAACCCTAACCTAACCCTAACCCTAACCCTAACACTGTCGCTAAACCTAACTCTGACACTTACCGTCTCTCTAACCTTAACTCTAACCGTCACCTTCTAACTAACCCTGTCCCTAAACCTAACCTTAACCATCAGCCAAAACCTAAACTTAACTATAACCCTAACACTAAACCTAACCATTTCTCAAACCCGAATCGTGTACCTAACCCTAACCATAACCTTAACCCTAACAATAAACCCGAAACCCTGACACTAACCATAACCCAAAACCTAAACCCTAAACCCAAACCCTAATCCTAACGCTAACCCTAACCTTAAACACTAAACCCTAACCCTAACCCTAACCCTGACCCTAAACCCTAAACCCTAACACTAACCCTAAACCTAAAGCCTAAACCCTAACTCTAACCCTAACCCTAACCCTAAACCCTAACCCTGAAATGTAAACACTAACCCTCCCCTATTCCTAACCCTAACCCTAACCCTAACCCTAAACCCTAACCTAACCTGATCCCTAACGCTAACACTGTCGCTAAACCTAACTTTGACCCTTACCGTCTCTCCAACCTTAACTCTAATCCTCACCCTGTCACTAACCCTGTCCCTAAACCTAAACTTAAGCATCAGACAAAACCTAAACTTAATATAACCCTAACAGTAAACCTAACCATGTCCCAAACCCTAATCCTGTCCCTAACCCTAAACCTAATGCTAACCCTAACCCTAACCCTAACCCTAAACCCTAAACCCTAACCTTAACCCTAACCCTAAACCTAAACCGTAACCCTAACCCTAACCTTATCCCTAAAACCTAACCCTAACCCTAACCCTAACCCTAACGCTAACCTAACCCTAACCCTAACCCTAACACTGTCGCTAAACCTAACTCTGTACCTTACCGTCTCTCTAACTTTAACTCTAACCCTCACCCTGTAACTAACCCTGTCCCTAAACCTAACCGTAACCATCAGCCAAAACCTAAACTTAACCATAACCCTAACACTAAACCTAAACATGTCTCAAACCCGAATCGTGTACCTAACCCTAACCCTAAACTTCACCCTAACCCGAAAACCGAAACCCTAACCCTAACCCTAAACCGTAAGCCCTAACTCGAACCCTAACCCTAACCCTAAAGCCTAAATCATAACTCTAACCCTAACCCTAACCCTAACACTAACCCTATCCCTAAACCCTAACCGTAAAATGTAAACACTAACCCTCCCCTATTCCTAACTCTAACCCTAACCCTAACCCTAAACCCTAACCTAACCTGATCCCTAACACTAACACTGTCGCTAAACCTAACTCTGACCCTTACCGTCTCTCTAAACTTAACTCTAACCCTCACCCTGTCACTAAACCTGTCCCTAAAACGAACCTTAACCATCAGCCAAAACTAAAATTTAACTATAACCCTACACTAAACCTAACCATTTCCCAAACCCTAATCCTGCCCCTAACCCTAACCCTAACCCTAACCATAACCCTAACCCTAAATCCTAAACTCTAACCCTAACCCTAACCCTAACACTGTCGCTAAACCTAACTCTGACCCTTACCGTCTCTCTATCTTTAACTCTAACCCTCACCCTGTAACTAACCCTGTCCCTAAACCTAACCTTAACCATCAGCCAAAACCTAAACTTAACTATAACCCTAACACTAAACCTAACCATGTCTCAAACCCGAAACGTGTACCTAACCCTAACACTAACCTTAACCCTAACACTAAACTCGAAACCCTAACACTAACCCTAACCCTAAACCTAAACACTAAACCCAAACACTAACCCTAACGCTAACCCTAAGCATAAACACTAAACCCTAACCCTAACCCTAACCCTAACCCTAAACCCTAAACCCTAACACTAACCCTAACCCTAAAGCCTAAACCCTAACTCTAACCCTAACCCTAACCCTAAACCCTAAACCCTAACCCTAACCCTATCCCTAAAACCTAACCCTAACCCTAACCCTAAGCCTAACCCTAACTCTAACCCTAACCCTAACCCTAACCCTATCCCTAAACCCTAACCCTAAAATGTAAACACTAACCCTCCCCTATTCCTAACCCTAACCCTAACCCTAACCCTAAACCCTAACCTAACCTGATCCCTAACACTAACACTGTCGCTAAACCTAACTCTGACCCTTACCGTCTCTCTAAACTTAACTCTAACCCTCACCCTGTCACTAAACCTGTCCCTAAAACGAACCTTAACCATCAGCCAAAACTAAAATTTAACTATAACCCTACACTAAACCTAACCATTTCCCAAACCCTAATCCTGCCCCTAACCCTAACCCTAACCCTATAATAACCCTAACCCTAAATCCTAAACTCTAACCCTAACCCTAACCCTAACACTGTCGCTAAACCTAACTCTGACCCTTACCGTCTCTCTATCTTTAACTCTAACCCTCACCCTGTAACTAACCCTGTCCCTAAACCTAACCTTAACCATCAGCCAAAACCTAAACTTAACTATAACCCCAACACTAAACCTAACCATGTCTCAAACCCGAAACGTGTACCTAACCCTAACCCTAACCTTAACCCTAACACTAAACTCGAAACCCTAACACTAACCCTAACCCTAAACCTAAACACTAAACCCAAACACTAACCCTAACGCTAACCCTAAGCATAAACACTAAACCCTAACCCTAACCCTAACCCTAACCCTAAACCCTAAACCCTAACACTAACCCTAACCCTAAAGCCTAAACCCTAACTCTAACCCTAACCCTAACCCTAAACCCTAAACCCTAACCCTAACCCTATCCCTAAAACCTAACCCTAACCCTAACCCTAAGCCTAACCCTAACTCTAACCCTAACCCTAACCCTAACCCTATCCCTAAACCCTAACCCTAAAATGTAAACACTAACCCTCCCCTATTCCTAACCCTAACCCTAACCCTAACCCTAAACCCTAACCTAACCTGATCCCTAACCCTAACACTGTCGCTAAACCTAACTCTGACACTTACCGTCTCTCCAACCTTAACTCTAACCCTCACCCTGTCACTAACCCTTTCCCTAAACCTAAACTTAAGCATCAGACAAAACCTAAACTTAATATAACCCTAAGAGTAAACCTAACCATGTCCCAAACCCTAATCCTGCCCGTAACCATAACCCTAACCATAAGCATAACCCTAACCCTAAATCCTAAACCCTAACCCTAACCCTAACCCTAAACCCTAACTCTAACCCTAACCCTAACCATAACCCTAACCCTAAATCCTAAACTCTAACCCTAACCCTAACCCTAACACTGTCGCTAAACCTAACTCTGACCCTTACCGTCTCTCTATCTTTAACTCTAACCCTCACCCTGTAACTAACCCTGTCCCTAAACCTAACCTTAACCATCAGCCAAAACCTAAACTTAACTATAACCCTAACACTAAACCTAACCATGTCTCAAACCCGAAACGTGTACCTAACCCTAACACTAACCTTAACCCTAACACTAAACTCGAAACCCTAACACTAACCCTAACCCTAAACCTAAACACTAAACCCAAACACTAACCCTAACGCTAACCCTAAGCATAAACACTAAACCCTAACCCTAACCCTAACCCTAACCCTAAACCCTAAACCCTAACACTAACCCTAACCCTAAAGCCTAAACCCTAACTCTAACCCTAACCCTAACCCTAAACCCTAAACCCTAACCCTAACCCTATCCCTAAAACCTAACCCTAACCCTAACCCTAAGCCTAACCCTAACTCTAACCCTAACCCTAACCCTAACCCTATCCCTAAACCCTAACCCTAAAATGTAAACACTAACCCTCCCCTATTCCTAACCCTAACCCTAACCCTAACCCTAAACCCTAACCTAACCTGATCCCTAACACTAACACTGTCGCTAAACCTAACTCTGACCCTTACCGTCTCTCTAAACTTAACTCTAACCCTCACCCTGTCACTAAACCTGTCCCTAAAACGAACCTTAACCATCAGCCAAAACTAAAATTTAACTATAACCCTACACTAAACCTAACCATTTCCCAAACCCTAATCCTGCCCCTAACCCTAACCCTAACCCTATAATAACCCTAACCCTAAATCCTAAACTCTAACCCTAACCCTAACCCTAACACTGTCGCTAAACCTAACTCTGACCCTTACCGTCTCTCTATCTTTAACTCTAACCCTCACCCTGTAACTAACCCTGTCCCTAAACCTAACCTTAACCATCAGCCAAAACCTAAACTTAACTATAACCCCAACACTAAACCTAACCATGTCTCAAACCCGAAACGTGTACCTAACCCTAACCCTAACCTTAACCCTAACACTAAACTCGAAACCCTAACACTAACCCTAACCCTAAACCTAAACACTAAACCCAAACACTAACCCTAACGCTAACCCTAAGCATAAACACTAAACCCTAACCCTAACCCTAACCCTAACCCTAAACCCTAAACCCTAACACTAACCCTAACCCTAAAGCCTAAACCCTAACTCTAACCCTAACCCTAACCCTAAACCCTAAACCCTAACCCTAACCCTATCCCTAAAACCTAACCCTAACCCTAACCCTAAGCCTAACCCTAACTCTAACCCTAACCCTAACCCTAACCCTATCCCTAAACCCTAACCCTAAAATGTAAACACTAACCCTCCCCTATTCCTAACCCTAACCCTAACCCTAACCCTAAACCCTAACCTAACCTGATCCCTAACCCTAACACTGTCGCTAAACCTAACTCTGACACTTACCGTCTCTCCAACCTTAACTCTAACCCTCACCCTGTCACTAACCCTTTCCCTAAACCTAAACTTAAGCATCAGACAAAACCTAAACTTAATATAACCCTAAGAGTAAACCTAACCATGTCCCAAACCCTAATCCTGCCCGTAACCATAACCCTAACCATAAGCATAACCCTAACCCTAAATCCTAAACCCTAACCCTAACCCTAACCCTAAACCCTAACTCTAACCCTAACCCTAACCTAACCCTAACCCTAACCCTAACACTGTCGCTAAACCTAACTCTGACCCTTACCGTCTCTCTATCTTTAACTCTAACCCTCACCCTGTAACTAACCCTGTCCCTAAACCTAACCTTAACCATCAGCCAAAACCTAAACTTAACTATAACCCTAACACTAAACCTAACCATGTCTGAAACCCGAAACGTGTACCTAACCCTAACCCTAACCTTAACCCTAACACTAAACCCGAATCACTAACACTAACCCTAACCCTAAACCTAAACCCTAAACCCAAACCCTAACCCTAACGCTAACCCTAACCCTAACCCTAAAACCTAAACCCTAACCTTAACCCTAACCCTAAACCTAAACCGTAACCCTAACCCTAACCCTATCCCTAAAACCTAACCCTAACCCTAACCCTAACCCTAACTCTAACCCTAACCCTAACCCTAACCCTATCCCTAAACCCTAACCCTAAAATGTAAACATTAACCCTCCCCTATTCCTAACCCTAACCCTAACCCTAACCCTAAACCCTAACCTAACCTGATCCCTAACCCTAACACTGTCGCTAAACCTAACTCTGACCCTTACCGTCTCTCCAACCTTAACTCTAAGCCTCACCCTGTCACTAACCCTGTCCCTAAACCTAAACTTAAGCATCAGACAAAACCTAAACTTAATATTACACTAACAGTAAACCTAACCATGTCCGAAACCCTAATCCTGTCCCTAACCCTAACCCTAACCCTAACCCTAACCCTAACACTAACCCTAACCCTAAACCTAAACACTAAACCCAAACCCTAACCCTAACGCTAACCCTAACCATAAACACTAAACCCTAACCCTAACCCTAACCCTAACCCTAACACTAAACCCTAAACCCTAACACTAACCCTAACCCTAAAGCCTAAACCCTATCTCTAACCCTAACCCTAACCCTAAACCCTAAACCCTAACCTTAACCCTAACCCTAAACCTAAACCGTAACCCTAACCCTAACCCTATCCCTAAAACCTAACCCTAACCCTAACCCTAACTCTAACCCTAACCCTAACCCTAACCCTATCCCTAAACCCTAACCCTAAAATGTAAACACTAACCCTCCC